>JAHKKF010473598.1:0-17539 GCA_019740295.1 Labeo calbasu
CAGTTATTTTACGTACAGATCGCTGCATTTCTTATAGATTTCTTCTCATTCGAAATCGGATATACAGATGAAGTACCACAGTAAGTTTACATTTGTTTAAATGCATTATTGAGAGAGCTATTGCGTGTAAATAAGTGTTGTACTTATTTAAATCACGCTTTCATTTGAAAATATTCAGTATCTTTAAAGAACAAACTAATTCATTGAAAACTATAACTTTCTGCTAATGTCCATTGCCGTCATCCTAGTTTTCACATTCTTTCTGAATTTGAATGATCCATCTCTGTCAAGCTAGCTAAATAGGCTATGTTTAACACGTGAATTCTTGCTATATATGCAGTTATATTATGGGTCGTTGTCATGAATTGTACTCGTGATGGAGCGGTAGTGGAGCGTTCTTGGAGCGAGTAAAAACCACAACGCTTCGACTTTTTTAAAATTTCCGCTCCTCACTCCATTAAAAATCACACCGCTCCACTCCGCGCTCCGCTCCCACTCCACTCCGCTCACATACTCTGGTAGAGCCTCAGAACAGTCACTTATGAGGTTACACTTCTGTTAGGATTCTGCCTTGCCTAGGGAGAAGACAGCAAGGCAGCTCACTGGGTTTTGGGACTGAGCTGTATTGAAATGTCCAGAAATTGAAACAAAATGTTTACTTATCCGTCAGTGTTGTACAATGGCATTTAGGCATAATGAACTTCATTGCTGGCAGATTAAACAGTTTGCAGTTGTCATGAATCTTGGACAGTAAACAAAAAAATAAATCTCTAGTTCAGAAAAGTTTGAGTGTTTCAAAATTAAATTGACAAAAGAAAGTTTCAAAAAGAAAGAGCAAGTGAAACAGAAGAAGGGTAAAAAGCCAAATATACTTGGAAGGATGGATGGATGCATGGATGGACAGACAGGTGTGGACAGACGGATGGATGAATGGATAGATGGACAGATGCAGACAGACAAATGGATGGATGGATGGGCAGGTGCGGACAGATGGATGGATGGGCAGGTGCAGACAGATGGATGGATGGATGGATGGATGGCTGGAGAGGTGCAGACAGATATATGGAACGATGGATGGACAGGTGCGGACAGACAGGTGGTAGTTAGATGGAAAAAGTGTGGACAGACGGTTGGTTGGATGGATGGATGGATGGACAGGTGCGGACAGATAGATGGATGAATGGATGAATGGATGAACATATGTGGACAGATGGATGATGGATGGATGGATGGACAGGTGCAGACAGATAGATGGATAGATGGATGAATGGATAGACAAATGTGGACAGATGGATGGATGGATGGACAGGTGCAGACAGATAGATGGATGGACAGCTGTGGACAGATGGATGGATGGATGGATGGATGGATGGATGGATGGATGGATGGATGGATGGATGGATGGGTGGACAGGTGCAGACGGATGGGCAGGTGTGGACAGACAGATGGATGGATGGACGGGTGCAGACAGATAGATGGATGGAAAGGTGCAGACAGATAGCTAGATGGATGATAAACAGGTGCAGACAGATGCATAGATGGATGAATGGATGGACAAATGTGGACAGACAGATGGATGATGGATGGACAGGTGCAGACAGATAGATGGATGGACAGGCGCAGATAGATGGATGATGGATGGATGGATGGATGGACAGGTGCAGACAGATGGATGGGCAGGTGTGGACAGATGGATGGATGGACAGGTGCAGATAGATAGATGGATGATGAACAGGTGCAGACAGATAGATGGATAGATGGATGAATGGATGGACAAATGTAGACAGACAGATGGATGATGGATGGATGGATGGATGGATGGATGGATGGATGGATGGATGGATGGACAGGTGCAGACAGATGGATGGGCAGGTGTGGACAGATGGATGGACGGACAGGTGTGGACAGACAGATTGATGGATGGACAGGTGCAGACAGATAGATGGATGGACAGGTGTGGACAGATGGATGGATAGATGGATGGACAGGTGTGGACAAACGGATGGATAGATGTGCAGGTGCAGATGGAAGGAAGGATGAACAGGTGTGGACAGACAGGTAGACAGATGGATGGATGGACAGGTGCAGACGGATGGATGGGAAGATGGATGGATGGATGGATGGATGGGCAGGTATGGACAGACAGATGGATGGATGGACAGGTGCAGACAGACCGACGGAAGGGTGGATGGACAGGTGTGGACAGACGCTTGGTTGGATGGATGGACAAGAGCGGACAGACAGATGGATCAGTGGATGGATGGATGGATGGATGGATGAATAGACAGGTGCAGACAGACAAATGGAAGGATGGAATAAATAAATAAATAAAAAATATAAAGGCATAAATAAACAGAGAGATAGATGTTGTGATTCAGAGTATAACAGAGTTCTACAAGAGTGAAGGACTAGTCAACAACTTTCGTTAGACATTGCCCAGATGTCTACTAGCAAGCTGCAAGACAGGTAGAGCTCGAGAATAAAGAGCGATTAATGGGTGAGAGTTGTAGAAATGGAAGCAAACAAGCTGAGCGAGAGGCCGACACAATGGGATCTTGGTGCATTGCAGACATTATTACCATGGAAACGGGGTGGGGGAGAGAGAGAAAGAGTGTGTGTGTGAGAGAGAGAACAAGAGCATCAGAGGCTAGAGGATTAGAAAAGAAAGGATGGGGTCACTGCAGCTCCCCGGCTTCCTATGTACTTAGTCGTGGGTGTGTATGGACTAAAGGTGTTGGCTTAAAGAGGAAGACACTGGGTGAAGCTAGTACTAGGCCACTGGGGGTTAATAAGATCAAGCTGGAGACGTGAAGAGCTTCCTGGTGGATGCACCTTCACAACAGTTAGAAAATAAAGCTGCTAAACATGATCCTGTTTAACCGAAGGAAACCTTTTAAACCAGCCTAAACTGATCTTATCTGATCTCCCGACTGGGACAGCCTGGCCTGGTTTTAAAGGGCACTTCTAACCAGCTAAGTACTTGCCTGTGACACGAGTTAGACCATTTTAAATCCGCTAAGACCAGCTAACCTTCTTAGGTTGGTTTAAGCTGGCCTTTTCAGCAGGGACAGACTAAACAGTCTGAGTGGGCAGTTAAAAATCAGCTCTAATATACACTGCTTAAAGTATGTGTGTTGCATCCAGTGAAGGTAATTGGCTAGTACTCTCTGTCCTTTGTATATACACTGTTTGTGTCGGAAGACAAACAGAACAAGTAAGAGTGTAAATCAATGAGTAAACTCAAGCCTGTGTGTATACGTTAGCAGTGTGTCCTAGTGAAAGATTGAAGATGATTGTTTGCTCCTACAAATCAATGGCATGTTGATTTGCACTTGTTAAAGCTGAAAGGAACAGGCTTCTTAAAGTAACAGTTCACCCATGAATTAAAACTTGCTGAAACATTTTTACACCCAGGCTTTCTAAGATGTAGATGAGTTTGTTTCTTCATCTGAACAGATCTGGAGAAATTTAGCACCACATCACTTGCTCACCAATGGATCCTCTGCAGTGAATGGGTGCCGTCAGAGTCCAAACAGCTGATAAAAACATCACAATAATTCACAAGTAATAAACCCCACTTCAGTCCATCGTTTAACATCCTGTGAAGTGAAAATCAGTGTGTTTGTAAGAAACAAATCCACCAATAAGATGTTTTTAACTTTTCTTGCAAAACTTGATTAACTGATAACACTTGACTCCCAGAAGAATGCTATTGTACAATATGCATCGGACAGGCCATGAACAGCTGAAGTAGTGAGATGTGGCTTGTTCGTGTCAAGATGATGACCACCTGGACCCACTGGCCATCTGCACAGCCTGACCTTCACTTCTCACAGCACATTGAGGATACCACAACCTTTCCCTTTGTACCTCTACCTGGACACTCTTATTCATTTTCATGTTTTATGGCAAAACAAGTGCATTAATGCATAGTTAAAAGTCAGTCAGATAATGTCTGTTGTTGTTTTTGGTACTATACCTTTAAGGCCTTTTTTATGATTGGCTAACCTCATTGCAAGTGAATATGTTTTTGCATAACATTGCATCTTGCACCACAAACACAGATGCTTTGTGAAGCTAAAGGAATAATTCACCCAAAAAATAAAATTTGCTCAAATGTACTCACTCTCAGGCCATCTGAGAGGAACATGAGTTTGTTTCTTCATCAAAACAGTTTTGGAGAAACGTATACATTACATCACTTGCTCACCAATGGATCCTCTGCAGTGAATGGGTGCCGTTAGAATGAGAGTCCAAACAGCTGATAAAAACATCACAATATTCCACAAGTAATCCACACCTCTTGTTTAGTGAAATGCTGCATGTTTGTAATAAACAAATCCATCATTAAGATGTTTTAAACCAACTTTAAACCATTGCTTTTGGCCAAAGTACGAGTCCATTATTCATAATAACGCTTCCTCCACTGAAAAAGTCCATCTCATGTCTCAAAATACACCTACATATTTGTTTAGATGTGTTATGGACTGTTTTCACTTGTGAAGGTACTTGTGCAGATTTTGCTCCTGAATCAAACTCTTATTTTACCTGAAAGCAGCTGTTTGAAGTTAAAAACATCTTACTAATGGATTTGATTCATAGAAACATGCAGCTTCTTGCTTTTAAAGTGGTGTGGATTACTTGTGGATTATTGTGATGTTTTTATCAGCTGTTTGGACTCTCATTCTGACGGCACCCATTCACTGCAGAGGATCCATTGGTGAGTAAGTGATGTAATGCTACATTTCTTCAAATCTCTGAATGTCTGAGCAGTTTCTCTCTTATGACTGATAAAATGTCTTTGTAGTCATTTAAGTTTACAGTTACATAACGCACTTTACACATTCGCACAAATTCACACAAAAAACAAAGTATGCTTTAGGGTAATGGTTGATCAGAGACTCGCAAAACTTCAGCTGCACAACAAAGAATAAAGCAGGTTTGGGTTTGACACTTTTTTAAGAATCTCTATAATCGGTGACTCTGTAAATGATGACTGAAGATGGTTATTGGTGGTGGGTTATTGTCTGAGCTTGTTGTCTGCTGCTCCACAGTTCCCCTTCCCTCGGCAGAGATATTCCTGACTACAGACTTAAAAATAGAAACCCCACCCTAACACTCATCCCCTGCACCCCGGATCTCTTTCTTTCTGTTTACTCTCTGGCTCCCCGTCCCTCACTGTCATCCACTTCATATCAGTCACTGTCTCTCCTCAGCGATGCTCATCGTCATGGAGATGTGAGGAACAGTATATAATGTGTTACGGGTGTCTCCTGCTGAGATGAGAGGTCTAATGAGTCTCACAGGCAGGCGTCAAGACAGCCGACGAGGCACAAAGCCAGTAGAGAAACATATGCATTCGGTCCCTAATGGAAAATGCAACATATCGCGCTAGTGTCATTAAATGGACAAATGACCATGGCTATGCTCAGAATAGAATACTGGCATAATGCTTACTGCATACTGCCTTACTGCTTTATAATATGCAAGACATTGTTGTCATTACTTTGCATGTGTAATGGTAAGGTTTTATGTAAAAATTTCCTAACTTTTGACAGACTGTAAATAACAATATGATAAATGTTTCAAGTATGCTACATGTTCGAACTGTATGCTACATTGTTGTTAGAATAGATTACCAACAAATTGGACACTGCGCCATATAGACTGTATACTTTCTGCTATTTATTACTTCATAAAACATAAAAGTTTGCATAAAAGGTTTAGTATGTTAGACTGAGAGAATACAATACCAACATGCTTCATACTGCATGCTGTGCATGTGTATTACATTCTATAAATACAAAATACTTCTTGAAATGTGTAGTTTTATAAAAAAGTATACACTGTAAACTGTGCAATAAGCAGTTTTCTGACATTGTATCATGGGATTAGACTAAACCAGGATTAGGCCATAGTCCAATTAGGACATTTAAGTCTTTTTTTATAAACGTGTCTTAGAAAAAAAAACACTACTGGTGTGAATCTTGAGAAAAGGCACTGATATATTTTAAAATCAGCGAGTTTCTTTCAGTTGAAACAGCTCAGAGTTGCATTTTAGTCTGAGACTAGGCTGAAACCTGTGAAACCAGGGGTTAATATATTGTGTCAATACTTAAAGGGATAGTTCACCCAAAAATGCAATTTATCCCATGATTTGCTCATTCTCAAGCCATTCTAGGTGTATATGACTTTCTTCGTTCAGATGAATACAATCGGAGTTATATTAAAAAGTGTCCTGGCTCTTTCAAGCTTTATAATGGCAGTGAATGGGTGTTGAGATTTTAAAGTCCAATAAAGTGCATCCATCCATCATAAAACATACTCCAAACAGCTCTGGGTGGTTAATAAAGGCCTTCTGGCATGAAGTGATGCAATATGAAGAAAAATATTCACATTTAAAACTTTCTAAACCGTAATCTCCAGCTTCCACTAACAGTCTCGTGAGAGCCAAATTTTGTTTACAGCAAAGGAAAACCATCCCCTCTTGCCTTATATCAAAATCCTCAGATATTTTTTTTTTATAAATCTTAATTTTGTACTTCAAATTCATGACCTGTGTTTCGTATCTTATTTGCTACGCCTACGTCCTACATCATCCGCTGGAACGCCACTCTCTCATTAACAGTTAGCGGAAACTAGAGATTATGATTTATAAAGTTTTAAATGTGGATATTTTTCTTAAACAAATGCATCAATTCACTTAAGAAGGCCTTTAATAACCTCCTGGAGCCATGTGGAACACTTTTTATGATGGATGGATGCACTTTATTGGACTTCAAAATCTGGAAGAGCCAGGATATTTTTTAATACAACTCTGATTGTATTTGTCTGAAAGACGAAAGTCACATACACCTAGGATGGATTGAGGGTGAGTAAATCATGGTGTAATTTTCATTTTGGGTCAACTATGCCTGTCAAATTTCATCCAAAAAAAAGTGTTTAGAAAAAACAAAATGTACACAACAGTTCAACTGTTTTTATTAGTAAATGGCCAAATGTGACCCTGGACCATAAAACCAGTCATAAGGGTCAGTTTTTTTAAATTAAAACTGAATAAATAAGCTTGTTTGTTAGGACAGGACAATATTTGGCTGAGATACAACTATTTGAAAATCTTGAATCTGAGGGTGTAAAAAAATCACCTTTAAAGTTGTCCAAATGAAGTTCTTAGCAATGCAAATTACTATTCAAAAATGAAGTTTTAATATATTTATAGTAGAAAATTTACAAAATATCTTCATGGAACATGATCTTTACTTAATATCCTAATGATTTTTGGCATAAAAGAAAAATCAATAATTTTGACCCATACAGTATATTTTTGGCTATTGCTACAAATATACCCGTGCTACTTAAGACTGGTTTTGTGGTCCAGGGTCACAAATAGATGGATGAAAAGGGCTGAAGACCACAAATTTGTTTTTATTTAATGCATATTCATTTGTTCTATAACAAAACGACACAATAATTGAATAGAAATTTGACTATTGCTGTTCAAAATAGAATACAAATTGACTATTTACTGTGCAGTGTAAAAATAATATGTTTTTGCTACCAAGGTTTTTGTTGTATTTCATTCAGGAAGTCTCCGAAATAAATATGTCACCATATGGTCATCAGATATCCCTGTACATTTATACATCTAATTTTAATTGATGTATTACTGCCGTCGCTCAGTTTTATTTATTTATTAGGACTAGTGTTACAATCTCTAACAATTCATAGCACTAGCCTTGACTACACTTGAGTAGCTTCCTTATGTGTGTTGACATGTAGCCGCTCTCCCGGGGAAAAAACACAACTGGATTTTCACACTAGTATGACACATCATCAGTTGTGTACCACTCAGTATATGACACATACACTAGCCCTATACTGCATACTGCAAAGACATTAGCATGAACAGTGTAATAGCATGCAATTCTGAACATACCAAAGTACCTCAGGTGAGCATATCATCACAGTACTCTCTCAGCAGTCCACCCTTATGAAAAAGCTCCTGTCATGTATTTCCTGATACATATTTAGATGATGAGCTGTTTATTTTGTGGAAGCCCCCTAATTAGATTCTCCTTCACATCAGCGGCCGCTTCACATCGCAGACCACCCACGCTCAGATCTTCCTGAAATATCAGCCATTGATTAGTTGTGTCCTGTTGGGCGATAAGGCAGTATTTTTAGCTCGAGTTAATCTAAAATGTCTGTACCCCATGATATCTGTCTGGGGAGAGCAGCCTGTTGCCACAGATACCAGACAGAAGGATGTGTCTCAGGCTCGCAGGGCACTTTTCTTTTTTAGAGACGCGGTCGGCTGCGCGCATGACAACGTTGATGCGCTGTTCGGTGTAGCCGCAGGTGGAAACAGGTTTGGTGTGAAGGTGAACATGGCGTGTTTGTCTGCATCAGCTCACGTGTGCTGTCGTTTAGCTCTGAGAAACAGGTGGAGCGCTCTTTTTGTCACGTGGACTGGAATCTTTTTAGCACCTCTTGCCCTTAACCCTGGTTCTAACCAACCCCATCCCTCGCTGTATGAGCTGCACTCTTTAATATTTTATCAAAGTGTCCCAAAGGACAGACTCTCCCGCTGCCCTATTATTTACTGTGGATCAGTAGCGAGAGGCTTCTGGGTGAAACAGGCAGAGTAGGCGTTTGGCTACAAGGGAATAGCTGTCGAATGACAAGGACTGAGGGGGGAAGAAATAGACAGGAGATAGAGCCATATATAGACGGATATAAATGTGTTTTATAAGCATCTCGGAGAAAGCTTTCACCCCTCAGCATATGTTGCTTTCTATACATGGGCCAGGAATAATAGGCATAGAGGTTTAGAATAATGGTTGGTAAAGACAGAGCGGTGTATTTGTGGTTGTGAATGGAAGAAATGTGAGATAAAGTTTGAAAGACGAAATAAAGTCTGACTGAGAGATATAAAGTTGCAACTGCAAGTCACATTTTTGTAGTTGTGAAATATAAGATCAAAATAGAATCAGTTGTGAAATTTTAAATCCCCTTTTGAGATTTAAAGTTGCGACTGCAAGATACAAAGGGGTCATTGGATGCAAAATTCACTTTTACATGTTGAAATGTGTATTGGCAGTATAATGATAATGATAAAAATCCACCAAGTGTTTTTTTTTTAAATCCCCATAAATCATAACCCCTTTCTCAGATCAAGCTGTTCACAGATTCTTGGCAGTGATGTAGTTTTGCACAGGCTACGATTGTTGATTGACACTGCCGTTTTAGCACAGACCCACCATGAGTGATCTGTGAACAGTCCACCATCTACCTACATGCATCTATGTTTGCGTGAGTCATTTGTGATCCAGCTTCACCTACAGAAGTAGTGATATGTTTTTTTATAAATCTTTGCAAATCGTATTTGCTAATAACTAGTTATTTCCACAACAAACGCGGCTAAAGTTAACAGTCTCAGAGAACTGCTCATCACCCCACGGAAGAGAGGGGTGGAGTCAGCAGAGCTCATTAGCATTTAAAGGGACATGCATTGAAACGGGTCCATGTGAACAGACCTTTTCATTAAGACCCTAAAGAATCATATCAACTTGTGGAAAATGGGTATCGGATGACCCCTTTAAAGTAAAATTTATACAGTTACGGTTACTTTTAGATTAAAAGTCATATTGTTAGATTTTAAGTGGCAGTCACATAATACAATGTCCAGCAGAGAGATATAAGTCAAATTAAGTCATATTTTGAGGTTTAAAAAGATTTAAAGACATATTGTGAGATATAAAGTCACAATTAAGAGAAACAAAGTCACAGTTTGCAAAATATAAATTCAATTATAGATATATAAATTCAAAACAATTACTAGAAACAAAGCTGCAATTGCAAAATAAAAAATCTAAATAATCAGAATTCACAATTGTGAGATTTTAAAGAGGTCATCAGATGCCCATTTTTCACAAGTTCTTTAGTGTCTTAATGAAACGTCTGTAACATACTTTGGTTAAAATTTCTCAATGGTAGTGTGAAACAACACCATTTTTACCTTGTCAAAATCAGCTCTTTTCACAGCAGCCCATTTCAGTGCATGTCCTTTTAAATGCTAATGAGCTCTGCTCACCCCGCCCCTCTCTTCTGTGGGGTGACGAGCCGTTCTATGACTGTAAACTTTAGCCACTATACTTGCTAACTAGCACATTATTAAGAAAGGCAATTTGCAAAGATTCATAAAAACCTATACTCAGTTTTTCTGTAGGTGGATCATGAATGATTGGCGTGAACATAGACGCATTTAGATAGATTGGGGGGCACATTCCCTTCAAAAACAAACATGATCTACTGCGTCTTCAGTGGCTCAGATGTCGGGAGTAACATTCATTTTGTACTCCTGCCCCGGCCTTGAAACAATGGCGGACTGTTTACAGCTCACTCAGGGCGGGTCTAAGGGCCTGTGAAGAACTACATAATTCTGCCAAGAATCTGAAAATGGCCTGATCTGAGAAAGGGGTTTTTATTTATAGGAATTTTTAAAAAGCCACTGGGTGGGTGTTTGTCATTATAGGGTGGTTGTGTGCACACACTGCCAACACACATATATGTTCAAACAATATGTAAAAGTGAATTTTGCATCCAGTGACCCCTTGAAGAAAATGTATTAAATGTTGCAAATGCAATATACAAAGTACAATATTGAGATTTTTGCAAAATTTAAAGCTACATTGTTGTGCTACAAAATTGCAATTGTGAGATATAAAAGTCAAATTGCGAGATTTAAAGTGGCATTTTGAAATATAAAGTCAGAATTACAAGTCACAAAGTCACAATTACGAGATTTAGACAAAATTGCACCTACTGTCAGGCGTCGTGTGCGGGAAGGAGGAGTAGGGACGAGGAAATCAGGAACATGCACTTTATTAAGATAATCCATACACAGGAACAGGAATGAACAGGAACAGCAGAGAATCCACGCACAAACACAACGAAAACAACACTAAAAGACATATAAAAGCAAAATGTGAGATATAAAGTTAAATACATTGTAGGATTTAAAGTTTAATTGTGAGAATAATTCACATTTTATTAGATTTAAATAATTTGTGATATTTAAAATCACAATTGTGAGATTACCTTAATTACCTTATTTTACTCAGCGTCTGAAACAGGCTCCGATCAATGTGAGTTATGTAGTGTGTGGTAAATTTTTATGAATTTGTCATTTCTGAGTTTTCTTAATTTTCTTCTGAGGGAAAAAAAAACAAAAAACATCCTGACCAGCCAATCAGCACAATCAATAGTGTGAGTTTGGGCCAGGACTAGTGTTTGGTCAGCCACTGCCAGATGGAGGAATAGCTAGGCAACCTGTTTTGCAAAAATAATTGACATACTGGTAAAAATGTATTATTATTCTTAATCTTTAAACAAACACCTCAAACACAGAGACTGTTTCTGTTTCCTATAGAATCAACATCTCTGAACTCTATTCCACTTTATTCCACTGCAAACACAGATTCAGCACTGTCACATATGCGGTCCTGCCCGAGGGCTCAACAGAGACACTGAACTCAGTGTCAACTGAATATCCAATTCACTTTCACTACCTCACAGCCAGCCAGGTGTTATTGTAAAATAACCTGTTTATAGAAGTCGACAACATGCAGTTATTCTCTTCCACAAAGTATCTGTTCTGAAATGTCACGTATAATATTTCCCAAACATTTGCTTGCCACAGCGTCTGCAGTACCATCATCATCTGTCTTCCCACAATCACACGTAGTTGTTTTTTAATTGAACACCTCAGTGAATGGTGACTGTGGTCTTGTTGCTCTGTGTTCCTGTGGCCCACACTGTGCATGTTCACTCTGTATTTTTAGAAAGCTGTTCTCGTTCCCTCCGTGTCTCGCACTCGTTCTTGCAGCTATTTTATTTTAAAGACTGTGAGCTCCATGACAGTAAGCAAGTGTCTGCTGGGAATTCAATACTTGCAGTTCTGCAGTCTGTCTGCACATATTTTTCTGTAGAAACAACACTGTTGTGATTCACATAGCATCATTTGCAGTCCAGTTGTATTTTATTTACATTCTGTAGACATTAATTTCATATGGAGCTCCATAAATTCTATGGCTCTTGTTTCTAAATCTCTCTTTTGCTTTCACATTCTCTGAAATACTTGAATCTGATTGGTTAACTGTGACATTCTGCATAATAATCATAATAATAATGACCAGCTGACTGTTTTATTTTTGTGGAAACTTTGATATTTATTTTAGGATTTTTTGATGACTAGAAAGTACAAAGGATCAGCACTAAAACAAATCCTTATTCCTAGTAGCATAAAATACTAAGAACAGTACTGTAGTATGCGTATATATCAGAGCGTTAGTCCTGCGGCTCATTGTCTTTTTGTCTTCTATCTGATTCTAGATGTAATTATGAAGTCATCAACACTCTCTGTTGCTCTGCACCTTACATTACCTCTGAGATGTCATCTTTGGCACAGAATGGAGCGCCATGTTTTTCTCTTTATCAGCTGATCTGCAGCCTGTTTCCCTCTCTCTCCCCCGTCCGCTCTCTCACTTTATATGGTGAGGTCAGCAGCTTGGCCGTCATTGCCAGGCTCTAACAGATTGCTGGGTTCACTTGTCTTGTGCAACTTCCAGGTTTGTGAGCCGCTTGCCATCATTCTACAAACTCATGGACTCTGAAAGAATTACAGGCACGGTTGACAGAAAAACACCCCGGAGTCTCACACAGCCAGACCTTTGACTTATAGGGCTGAAACAGGGCTTTGGTATTGACAGGGCTGAAAGCACATCTCAAGGAAATGTGCTTTTCACTGCTCCCATAGTGTACAATTAAAGAGGTCATGAACTGCCTTTTTATTATGTTGTACTGTTCTCTGAGGTCCACTTATAATGTTATCAAGATTTTTACATCAAAAACATCATAATTCAGAAGTAATAGGCTATTTTCTGTCCTGTTTTGACCCCCTCATCAGAACGCTCTGTTTGAAAAGGCGTGGTGGATTATAGACTCAGAAGTAAACGCCCACTACCGTGATTGGCTAACAACTGACCATATGCATGGAGCGTTCTTTAGAACTTAAGAATAATAATAAGCCAGCTTGTAAACTTCCGGTGAAGCTCATTTTATATGTGCTATATAAAAGTGGAGACTTTTGAGACTCGTTCTTATCAGAAACTGAGAAAAATAATAACTGCAACATCATAAATAATGATAGAGGCATGAATGTTCAGTTTCATGTTATTTAACAACATATAAAGAGCCTGGTAATCCCAGGAGAGTACCTAGACATATAGTTGTACATTTAAATGCTGACAGCTAAACACTATTATAACTGTTTAGGCTAATGTTAGGTAACTAACAATGCTTCTCTTCAACGACATCGTAATAGTAATCTTGATAATCAATAACTTTCCTTCATAGTCATGGACACATTTTTGAAATCTTGTAATATATTAAAGCCTTTATTATTTTTCAACTCTACAGCTGTGCAGTAAAATTCACTTCAAATATTCACTTTTCATTCATAAAGAGGAGATGAAAAAATGTTTTTTTTAATGGAAAACAATGACTTTTTAAGATGAAAATGATATAAAATTACTATTACAAGCAGAAGATGGCAGTAGAGGATCACTCACTGGCTGCAGCTGCCAACTCCCTAGGTTTTTCGATTTATTATAAAATTACTAGTATAAAACATTTTTGTACTTTTACAGCACTTAAGTATATTGTATAGCAGATACAGAAAGTCAATAAAATTAATAAATAAATAAATAAGCTCAGACACAAACAGACTATAAAGGTGAATTATTTAAATACTTATATATAGCATTCACTACAAATTAAATAAGTTAAATATTAATGGTTATAAGAATTAAATAATGCATTCAATATGAATCAATATAAATTTGAAATATTTTATATTTAATTTAATAACTACATCTTTTAAGTTTTATCTTGAACTATAAGAGCTATTAAATAGCCTACACTGTAAAAAACAATTTGTTGAGTCAACTTAAAATAATTTGTAACCTGGCTGCCTTAAAATTTTAAGTCAAGTCAAAAAAAGTTTATTCAACTTGAAATGTTAAATTATACTAAGTGACAACTTAGATATTTGAGTTGAATCAACTTAAAATTTTAAGGCAGCTGGGTTACTTACCCATCTGTTAAGTTTAGCAAACGCCAGTATCTAAGTTGTTACTTAGTACAACTTAACATTTAAAGTTGACTAAACTTATTTTAGTTGACTCAACTTAAGATTTTAAGGCAGCAGGGTAACAAATTATTTTAAGCTGGCTCAACAAATTGTGTTTTTTTATTTTTTACAGTGTATATTCAACCAACACAAACTTGTTACTGCTGGAGTTTTGTTACTCTGAATTTAGTCTGAATCATTTAACGCGCAGCTCTGTTTTTGACATCGGCTTGTCAGATGTTTCATTCGGTTATTACTGTCAATCAATAGCAATGACTCGCGCATTTGCTCGCATAATGTTTTACACTCGCATTTGTCATTCTTGAAATGGTATACATGGACATTTGGTCCTCTTAGTCAAACAAAACTTTTCTTTGAATTGTGAATGGATTATGTGGAGAAAACGAGCAAAGGACACTCCTATTACGGCACAGTAATTTGAATAGTGATCACATAATAATCACACTTGTGTGGTGTGACATTACTGCCGGTTCCGATATAGTCGGCATAGCATTGTCATTTTGTTTCAATCCATTTGAAAATCCTGTGTCAAATTGTGCATTGTTTGTAAACAAATCCACAGTAAAATGAAGTAAACAATGTACTTACTGTAAGTTCTTACTGATGCAGTCTGGATTTTCATTAAAAATAAAGTTCATCCACTCTTTCTTAATGTTTGGATCAGAAGGAAGACAATGCAAAGCTGTTTTTCCACAGCTTGGCACTGCGCAGTGCCATGTTGTCTTCGGAGCATCTTTATCATTGAGTTTCTGCTTAGAGCTGCGTTTGCCTTTCTCATTATTTACACTACATGTTTAATTTCAGTTAAAGGTTTCTATGTGTGTGCTATATATGTGTGTGTGTGTATATATATATATATATATATATATATGTATATAATTACACAAACACATTAATTATTAGCTCAAATCAGCACAGAATCCACTGAACAAGAAGTAAGTGATTTTTCCAGGGTTCCAATCCATTTTCCATTTTAAAATTCAATACTTTTCCAGACTCAAAATTCCAAACCTCTCAGTTGATTTTCATACCATATTTAAGATAAATGGTTCATAGAGCATTATTTTCAACTTTATACTTGGTACAAAATAGTCATCTGTAATCATTGATTTCATTGATGTTCATTGATGTTGTACACACAGAGTCCCTAAAAAAAAAAAAGTCAAATAAAAAATACAGACTTTTACATGCACACAATAAACTTCTTTGTGCCCTCGAGAAACTATTCACATGCACATGGGAATTTTTTGCATGTTTATGCATTACAATTTCTAGTTTTATATTCCTTTGTGCATCACTATGAATAAAACAAGAGCATGGATGCACATGAATTAACAGAGATCTACTTGCTCAAAATGTGGCTTTTTTGTTGTATTATCTCTAATATCAAGGCCTAATTTCCAATTTAACACATCCTCTGTGGCGTCACATAAACCATGACATGAAATAGGCTGATGACATAAAATTTGCCAAGTTCAAGGGTCTATAAAAAAGACTGGTACTGTAAAAAGTTTTTAAAATTTGGCTTTCATTAGTGCAATATGCAGTATTTCAAGGCCTTAGGTTTCTTTAACCCATACTTTGTGGAGGCCAAGAAACAACACCACGATATGGGTTGATGGCACAATAGGTGGCTCAGTGTACATTTTACAAGTTTAATGGTTTCTCATACGCACATAAAATGTATATTTTTTAATTTTTGCAGAGGTCCTTGGGGCTATGTGGTGCTACAAATATTGTGAGAAGAAACCCAAAATGCACAAAAGTACATATTTGACAATCACTAAAGAATTAAAACAGCTGCCATGAAATCTCACTTCTTGTGCAATAACTACATTTTCATTAAATTCTTAAATTTTCTATTATAAAAAACTGAATACGGGCAAAAGTCTGGAAACACAAATATTTATCCATACTCTCCTTTTTTCCCCATACTTTTCCAAACCCT
Organism: Labeo calbasu; assembly: GCA_019740295.1. NCBI lineage: Eukaryota > Metazoa > Chordata > Actinopteri > Cypriniformes > Cyprinidae > Labeo > Labeo calbasu. The sequence goes on from JAHKKF010473598.1 coordinate 16,161, forward strand.
GTAGGAACCCTGTTTTTCACATGCACTGGTGTTTAGGAAAGTTCTGCAGGATTTTTTGTGTCATCAGGTGATTTAGAAGAATAATATCAAATGTGCCTTTTTGTCCCTTTAGCCCCATTGTACCCTGCATTCTGGCCTAAAACGGCACAGTTTGACATGTGAACTTGCTCCTATAAGTGCCTAAAACTTTGAAATATTTGAAGGCAAGAACCTGGTAAATAGCACTTATAATATCCACCGGTACCCTGTAAACACAATTTAGTTTCCCAGCGGACTGATCGGAGCTTGTGGTTTTTACAAGTGCTTTTGGGTTTTGTGTGCAGTAGGCATCAGATGGCCAGTACTTTGACTGTTTTGTCGCTTTTGGAGCTCAGCAGCATGGGGACCACCCTAGTGTGCACTTGATAATGGATGTAGCACTTTGTAACTCCCGGGAGACTTCCACACGGTAGCCTCTGGGAACATGAAACATGAGGCGTTTTAGTTTGAAAGTTAAATTTAGCGTTGTTTATTATCACCTACTGTGTTTTTGATGAGCCCTGTTACAGATTTAACCACTATTTTCATGTGGTTTATCTCTTCTGATTTCCATATTTGGTGCTTGGCGACAAAAGCAAAAGCATTTGTGTGATCATCATGCTCTTCTGCTTTGACTGGATTGATTGTTTGGCAGGAAAGTATGTCAGCTACATTTCAGCAGCTGTAAACAGCTGGAAATCACACAGACTATGGGTACACATGAGTTTATATTAGTACCCGGCTAAATGTCTGCTTGTATGAAATATGACCGGACTATATAAGCTCAGCTGTCTTTTTCATAAACACTGTTCATGCAATGCGGTTTTACATGGCATTACATTTTAGGAATTTATATCTGCGCTGCTTTCCGTTACACGTCAATGTCTGTGACTTTTTTTTAAAGCACACCTTTCTGACTGTATTGTAATCATACAATATTATAATTTTGATATAATCAATTGAAATGATATTTAATTCATAGCATTAACTCATTTAAATTATGAAGTATGATTTGTCCCACATTCTGCATCCATTTTTCATATTTCTGTTTTCACTGTAATTTTAAAAGTTTTGTGTTTTGTTTTTAATCCTTTTTTTGTAATTTCTATTCATTTTTTCTATTTTTTTTTTCAGTATTTTTTTTTTACTTCTGTATTAGTTTAGTTACCTTACATCCAGATAAACTAAATTAACATGACAAATGTTGACATAAAACGTTTCATATTGTTTATATTTTATTTAATTTCAGTTAAAGGTTTATATGTGTGTGTGTGTGTATATGTATATATATATATATATATATATAAAGCTTTCCTGTATTTTTAAAATCAAGATTTTAATGATTTATTGGACAAATATAT
>JAHKKF010473607.1:0-11493 GCA_019740295.1 Labeo calbasu
GGATGCCCATTTTCCACAAGTTGATATGATTCTTTAGGGTCTTAATGAAAAGTCTATAATATACTTTGATTAAAAATTCTTAATGGTTGTGTAAAACACCCTTTTTACCTTGTCAAAATGAGCTCTGCAAAAATCATCCCATTCAGATGTATTGTTCCTTTAAATGCAAATGAGCTCTGCTCGCCCCGCCCCTCTCTTCTCTCTGTGGAGGGAAGGGCTGCTCTGAAAGTTTGTTTACTTTAGCCGCAATTTAATGCGTTTAGCCGCGAAACTTGCTAACTGGCACGTTATTAGGAAAGGTGATTGTAGAGATTCATAAAAAACCCTCATACTCACTTCTACTGTAGGTGAAGCTGGATCATGACTGATTTGCGCGAACATAGACGCATTTATGTAGATTGAGAGGCGCGTTCCCTTCACAAACAAACTTGTTTCACTGCATCTTCAGCAGCTCAGATGTCGGGAGTAAATGACGACCACTATGTTCATTATTACATCCAGCAACATAACACCTCAATCGGAGGTATTCTTATCTAACTTACATCCCTGCTCTGGCATTGAAACAATGGCGATCAGATTGATACAGCTGATTTAGGGCGGGTCTGAGGTAAGGCGCTTCTGTCAATCAACTATCGTGGGAGTGCCCTCTGTCGGTGTGACACCAGGCATCTGAGAATGGCTCGTTTGAAAAGGGATATTATTTTTACAGATTAATTAAAAACCACTGCATGGATTTTTATCATTATAGGGTAGATTTGTACATACACTGCCAATACACATTAATGTTCAAACTATACGAAAAAGTGAACTTTGCATCCGATGACCCCTTTAAGTACAAATTATTTTTGTGGTAATCAAATCAACATTGCTATTGATTGAGCTTAACATATACTGAACCCGGAATATTCCTTAAAACCACATTTTGCATGACATTTATAACCCTTTGCATGGCATATTATCAGTATTCCTGAGCAATCAATACAAACTTAATACATACTCATTGGTATGTTAATTGAGACATTCCCATTTACTTGAGAGTCTCATTATTGGATTGTGTTATCTTGATTTAGCTCTGCAACCTCAGTGTACTAAATGCTCCGACTCCAGAAAGAGCAGCTTTCCTGCTAGATACAGCTCTTGCATCTCGCAGTGGGATGGTGGACTGTGGAAGGAGACCACCGCATTGTTGTCACATGTTCTTCACCCTGCATGTTCGCCAACAACACATAGGAAGCAGCACCAAATCTGGGAGTGAGTGCAGTTGCAATTTCATGGTTCTAATATGTGACCCTGGACCACAAAACCAGTCTTAAGTGACACGGGTATATCTGTAGCAATAGCCAAAAATACATTGTATGGGTCAAAATGATACATTTTTTTTTTATGCTCAAAATCATTAGGATATTAAGCAAATATTTTATTTCTCAATACCCTCAGATTCCAGATTTTCAAATGCTACTATTTTGGCCAAATTTCGTCCTATCTTAAAAAAAGGTACGTCAATGGAAAGCTTATTTTTTGAATATGATATTGAATATGATGTATAAATGTCAAATTCAAAAAAGTTGACCCTAATGACTGGCTTTGTGGTCCAGGGACACATATCAAGATGTACATGAGCAGATTGTCAATACATATCTTGATATACAAAGGCCTATTAGATGACATTTCTGACAGTAGAGTGAAATTTCATACTTGTTTCTGTTTTTAGCATATTAAAAAAGACAGTTTTGCATTTATGATATGACCGTTTCTTAAAATGGTTTGTTTCTTTAAATTTCTGGTGTAAAATATATACTTTCCTCAGTGAATGTGGATCAAAGCAAGCTGAGCCTGATCGATTTAGGGAGCTGTGTGGGGGAGAGAGAAGGAAGCAACTGTGGCGTCTGCCTCGCTGAGCTTGGAAACTTTATCACAGCCAATCTCAATAGACATAATCACGTCGCTAATAGGTACGTCTATGTATATCTCAATTATAAGTGTATATGAACATGAAGCACAGTGATTTAATTAAGTAAAAAGCAATTAAGTAAATGTAATTATCAGTGACAATTTCTTCATTACAGGGGAAGTAAATTAGCCATGCTTTTGCAAGACTCTCTGAGCAACGTCAACTGCTCCACCACAATTATTGCGCATATATCCACCTTGCCTGAAGACCTTACAGAAAGCCTTTGTACGATGCAGACTGTGACTCGAATGCGAAAGCAGAAAAAGAAGATAAGGGTATGCTTATAGACATGTTCTCCTGATTACAACTGCTGTGAACACAGACTGAGTTTTTATTCTTTTTTCTAGAAATCCTCTTCAAGCTCGCCTGGAGGAAGAAGCTTAGGCAACGAGAGGAAATTTAATAATTCCACTAAGCTAAGATTCCAATCTACAGGAACACTGGATCAAGATCTCTCCTCTCCTGGCTTCTCTAGTGATCCAGCATTTTACTCTGAGAGTGATAAGTCTTGTGATGCCATTATCCCTATGGATCCATCTGGACTCTTAGATAAAGAAGTTACAAACAGAAGCAGAGAGGTTTTGCCTATTATTCCATCCTTACTCAAGAGCAAACTAGAGTCCAAGAAGCTCTCGCTGATGAAGTTTTGTGAAATCTCTCCACCAATTGCCAATCGCATGAAGCAGATATCAAAAGAAAAGACTAAGGAAGAGTCGACACCAACAATATTACAAAATGAATCAGATTTTGAGTGCCTGAAGTGCAACACATTTGCAGAACTCCAGAATCGACTGGGAAACATAGACGGGACAGAGTTGGATCTATGCAATGATCAGCAAGCGAACACTATGAGAAAATCACCTCACTTAAGCCAACTTAAAAAGAAATCCAATTCATTGGACATTCAAGCATCAAACAAAAGAGAATCTGATAGTACCAGACAAGGAAACTCTTCAAAAACATTTGCGATAATTCACAACAGTGCAGAAATCCCAAGTACCGCCAATTCACAGGTTAGTCAGAAATGTCCGCCACCGTTTGATGTTGTCAAACCGAGTGATCCCATGCAGTCCAGCCAATCTCCAAGCAAATCTAAGCTTCATAATAAAATAATGAATGTAATACCCAGTGCACTATCTTTGAAACTGGAAGACCAAGGTAAAATGAGATTATCGGATGACTCCGCAATGCAACCCGAGACACGAATTTCTCCCATCGGCAAGAGTTCTCCAAGATCTACCTCGTCCTCTTCTTTTTCATCATCCTTGTCTTCCAGTTTGAGCTCCCCACCTGCTGCCTCGTTGAATGGAGATGTTCCACATTGTATGGGAAAAAAACAGAAAGAGATGAGGGCCACCATCACCGTGACTGTTCAGAAGCCGCTGGATCTTAATGGACACGATGAGCTTGTGTATACCGTGGTTGAGGAGGTAACAATAAATGGGGCCACTGAGCAAGGAAAGGCACAAATATTAAGTATTCATGAGTCACACTCTCTCCAAGCTTTAACGCCAGGAAGTCAGTCCGTCAGGATTATCGGCAGCATAGGTGAAGAACAAACAGAGTTTTATAGTTCCAACTCTAATGCACAAAGTTCAGAGAATGAAGTCCCCACGGCCTCATCAGATGCAGCTGAAAACCCCACAAAAATCAATGCACATATTGACAAGGCAAGCAGCTTCATTGATTCGAAAGAACAGCTGCAGCATGATACTTGGTCTGAGGTGCCTCTGACTGAAGATGTGAAGGAGAAACCTAAAGAAGCCATGGTTAAACTTGACCCTCCCTGTGAGGTCTCCAAGTCTAGAAAATATGCTTGTGAAATTAAACCTGAGCAGAGCTGGATGTGCCAGAACAACAAGAAAGACATCAAGGATGTCCCTCACATGAAAACAGAACAAAAGAACTTACAATATCCAAGAGAAACTCCAGAGAAGAAACAATACACCAAGAACGACTATCCCATGGAGTGGACCAAGGACAACATGCCATCAACATCAACAAACAGTCCCAATCTCAAAAGAAAAGAGACGAAGAATGAATCAGCAATAGCCAGAAATGCAATGCTAAACCTGGCTACCAAATCTCATTTTGAGGAGAGCAGCAAGCTGTTTAATGCAAAACTGAAAGCATTATCCGGCAGGAGCCAAACCTGGGATCACAGTAAGAGCGGGTGCTCAACGGGAAGCTTGGAAGGTAATTCTAGCTTAAGACTTAAAAGCAAGTTCCTCGAAGAGACTGCTTTCATCGATATGGCTCCGAAAGGCCTTTTAGACGAAGATTATGTTTCAGCTCAACCCAGCCCGCTTGGTTTTAAAGAAGACTTTGAGGACTTTGTAAGGTGTCGAGCTAGTCAGAGTCTTGGAAGGGTTCCACAGTTCTTCCCCATGCATGATGCCAATGATGCAACCCGGCTATCTAAAAATGGTCACTCTAAGACCACATCAGTTAATAAATTCATGCCCAGTTCGAAGATTCAAAAGATGCCTAACTTGTCCCCCAAACCTACTAGACACTCAATCAACAGGAGCTCAAGCTTTTCTCCTAACGGAGCACTTGTCAGCCAAAGCTCCTGGTCAACACACTCCCTATCCCGAAGTCAAGACAACGGCGGTTTGAACTCCCCTGGTGCAGTCCGGAAAGGAAGAGTTGAGCTTCTAAGAAGCAGCAGAGAATCTCTTTCTGCTTTTGGGTCTGATTTAGATGAATGTGAGGAACTGGGGGCGATGAAGCCCTTCGCTCACACACTGCCGTCCCCGTACAGCCGGATCACCGCTCCACGCACACCACACCACTGCAGCGGACATGCCAGTGATACCACCAGTGTTCTCAGTGGAGAGTTGCCCCCTGCCATGTGTAAGACGGCTTTACTCTATAACAGGAGCAGTATGGTCAGTAGTGGCTATGAAAGCATGCTTAGAGATAGCGAAGCTACAATCAGCAGCAGTTCAACGCACAACTCTATCAGCGATCAGAGCTGCTCGCTTGCTGGTGCTAAAGGCATGAGAAGCTCCAAGAAAAGAACCAACATAGGTAAGGAATTTTCTAAGTTTATGCATTCTCACATAAAAAAACAAGATGGTCTTCACTTGTCTTTGTCCACAGGGTCCACTGTAAGACGTCCATCTCAAGACAACCTCCTGTCGCTGAAGAGATCCGTCAGTGGGCCCAAAACGCACCGGGTGGATCGGGGTGGTTCTGACTCTTATGAAATTAAAGTCTATGAGATTGATAATGTAAATGGCGTACAGAAGAGAGGTGGGGCAGGGAACAAGGTGAGGTTCAAAATGTGTCAATGAAAAGAATTGTTTCTGTCTGTCTGTCTGCGTTGTATTTCATTCACAAACTGCTGTCTTTGTATGATCCATTGAACTGGTAGTGCTTAATTCAACTCTTACAGTTTTCTGAATTGCTTAGACACAAAAATCTGTTCTTTAGATAATTGTCTTGACTCGCAACACTGTTTTCTAAAAGAAGAGCTGGGATGTTCTACACAACTTTTGCCTAGATTTTGACCCCGATTTTCCATCTGGAGGAGAGCGTTTGTTGGCAACATTCAAAGCAGTCAGGGTTTTGGGTGTGAGTTTGTGTTTATAATGATTCTTAAAGTTGTGTAGTATATTCCAGCCTTAAAGAATTAGTTCACTTCCAGAATTAAAAATTCTGGATAATTTGGCTTTTCTTCTTCAGTCGAAAAAGAAATTATGTTTTTTGAGGAAAACGTTCCAGGGTTTTTCTCCAAATGGTGGACTTCAGTGGTGGCCAATGGGTTGAAGGTCCAAATTGCAGTTTCAGTGCAGCTTCAAAGGGCTCTACACGATGCCAGCCGAGGAATAAACATCTTGTCTAGCAAAACAATCAGCCATTTTCTAAAAAAAAAAGACAATTTATATACTTTTTAATCACAAATGCTAGTCCTGCACTATCTTGACCTCACTCATTATATAATCAAGCACGTGTAATGTAGGCGGAAGTACCGATCCAGTGTTTATAAAGTGAACATTTGAAGTGAACACAACAACAGTCAAACAGCCTTTACGATTTTAAAGTTTTCGACTGAAAAAAGAAAGACTTCAACATCTTGGATGACAGGGGGGTGAGTAAATTATCAGAAAATGTTTATTCTGGTAGTGAATTAATTCTTCTCAGAGCTTAAAACACTCATTGTTTTTTATTTCTTTCTTAAAACTCTGACCCAAACTAGAGACAAGACACTGATTTAGAATGTGATTTTACATTGTTTATACAAACTATTTTTTCTATTACTGAAAAATATGCAACTTTTTGTTGAGTTTTTAGGAAATATTTTATATTATTTAGTTTTTCAAATGTGTTATTTGTATATTTTCATTTAAAAGTTAAAGTTTTCGTTTAACAATGTATTGTACACATTCAAGTCATTTTGACAATGTTGTATTCTCTTATATACAATGTTTCATATACATTTTTTTCCCAACAGTAAAGATACTTTTCCTCAAATGGTGCTTCATTTTAAACACTATTGTTATCACAAAACCAAATATGTATGTTCAGGAATGTACGTTCTTCTTATTTATTTTTTTCTTTTCTTATTTTTCATTTAAGTTATGTAGCAGTATTATGTTGCAGAGTTTAAAATGTATAGTTGTTCACTCATTCATTGTAGTAAGCAGTCATGGTCGTATGTTTTAAATAAATTTCACAGTGTGTAATTCAGTGTATCTGTGTATTTGATGGCTTTGTGGGTCAAGATATGAATTAGACTGAAGATAGCTGAATACAGTTTTTGACTGTTTGTATCCACCTTAGTTTTCCGTAAGAGTGAGCGTGGCCATTTGTAAATATTATTGGCCTGGCTTCCAATCTAATCTGCATTTTGCTATTTTTAGCTGTACAAAACAGCTGGTTTTGCTGCTTGATATTGCAAATTGCTGTGTGTTACCATATTATTTAAATCTATTATGTTAATTATGAACACACTGATTTGTAGTGCAAACAGTTTTACTGTTTACTGCACGTTGTTATTCTCGCTAATGAACCGGAAGTCCCACCCATAGGCTTACTTAAGCATTTAAGAATAAGGTGGATATGAAATCTGTTATAGAAAACTAGTATTACTTTAATATAAAAACATGTGGTGTAAAGGCAAAATGCTAATCTCAGGTCACTCACATTTTACACGGAGGCAAACTTACATGTTGTCATCCACGTTTTCAGGGTATAGTCCTCTTTAGTGCAAAGCTGAAATTCTTGGAGCATCGACAGCAGAGAATAGCAGAGGTGAGGCTCAAGTATAATGCTCTCAGGCGAGAGATGGAACAAGCCAAGCATCATCTGATGTTGGACCCTGGAAAATGGACCAGAGAATGTAAGGGTTAACGTGTTTGTTTATGCATACTAAGTAAAATTAAGCACTGCAGTAGGATATAAAACTGTAGGGTTGTTTATGGTTCTGCTTACTGTGTCTCATCAATAATTATTATGCTATTTGTGTGATGTATTTTGCAGTTGACTTATGGCAAACGTTTGAGGTAGACTCCCTGGAGCACTTAGAGGCTTTGGAGCAAGTCACTCAGCGGCTAGAGCGCCATGTTAACCTCTGTAAAGCACATGTCTTGATGGTCACCAGCTTTGACGTTACACCCAAGTGCAGGCAAAAATTGCGGCATCGGCCAACGGTAGATCGTTCGTAGAAATATAGCATGCCAAGATGTTGAATGATCACTTTTACTTGTTATGCAATGTATTAAATGATATTAGTGCAAATATACGGAGCCCCTATGAGGAGATAGTGACGGGAAAAAAATGAGAAAGGATGGAAAATGCGTTCCACCGAGACATTTGCACTCGCTACTTGCAATTTTGCGAACGCAAAGTTTCTCGGGGGAACACGAAAGCATTGGAATACCGTTTTTTTCTTCCATCTCATTTTATTTACCTCATGTCATTTGCGGGGCTCTGTACAAATCTTCTAATAATCTTAAAATCATCACATCACGGTGCTTCCAGTGATGCTGAGCAGGCTCTACTTGAAATCTAATTTGTTGTCAGTGTTTGTGTTGTTAGCTTTAGCATTGAAAAGGTCAAAACAGCGTTGGACTATCCAGTCTCGGAAGCACTGATGTGGGCTTTATTGTTAACCCAGGGTAGCTGGATTGTTGGATCGTCAGGGTTCATTTCCTACTGCACATTTGTAAATCCTGGGTTAACGTTATTATTAGCATATTTACTAGGTTAACGCTTTTTCGCATATGCACAGCATGCAAATGAGCATGTGACCTGGCTGTAATATAACTGTTTGTCCATCTGTAAAAATGTTCACCATTTTAATCTGTATTTTTCTCAAGCATTTTGTTTACAATTTGTTGTCTATTGTTACACAACTCACTGTAACGTTCTAGCACCTTATTGTTTCACATATTATCCACCTTTTTCTTCAACGCGGAAGTAAGTTATGGGTGACATTTCCAGTTCAGCCGCTATAGGGAAATAACTAACGTTAGAAGAAGAACGTTTAGTAAACGTAAAACTGAACTACAAACCAGTGTGTTCATAATTAAGATAATACATTAAAATAATATAGTAGGAAACACCAGTTTGCAATATCAGGCAGCAAAACGAGCTGTTTTGTACAGCTAAAAATAGCTGGACGCAGATGAGATGGAAGACAGACTCATTAAATTTACAAATGGCTGCGCCCACTCTTACAGGAAGAAAAAGGTGGATACTTTTGGGCTTTATTTTACAGGTTTAAAAGTAGTAACCTATTCCTTTTTAAAAACTACTATAAAAAATGTAAAAAATGAAATAAAAATGCTTAAGCCAAGCCAGGGTTAAAAGTGGCCTATATTTGGGGATAAAATTACACCAGTAAAAGCAACTTTTACTTCACCTTCAAAGTGGTAAAACACTGTAAAGAAGTCACCCAGTGCATATTTTGTTGCTCTAAGAGCAAATATTTGTAAGTCAGTTTTCTTGTAAGTTTATTGTAAATGCATTTGATCCTTGCGCTAATAAAAGGTTATGCACTCTATTGTTTGAATTTAAATAAAGTATTGCTTTTAATGAAATGGTATTCCCTGCCAGCACTTGTACATCATGGAGATGTGTATTTGATGTCTACATTTACATCTGCAAGACGCAGGGTGTTTTCTCATCTGCAATAAGTCTATAGGACGTCTTTAAGATGTTTATGATTTAGAATGTATGTAAAACTGACATCTTACAGACATCTGTCAGATGTTTTATACAGCAGATGCTTTTCAGATCAAGTGATCTTTAACACATCTTGCAGATGTATGTGTACTATCTGGGCTAATTTATTTACAGAATACCCACTGCAATCATCAGGTAAGAAACATGATTTTCTCTCTCTAACAAAAAAGAAATATGAATAGACATTAAAAACTGTGGTTTGCGTTTTCCTTAGAGGATTACTAAAATACTCAGACGTATTGCAATGAGTCAACTGATCAGCTCATTGTGCTGCCAAAACACATTACCTGGCTGAGATGAAATGCAGAGTTCATTCAGATGGTACAATAAGATAAAAACTACCCTATTATGAAGTCAGATACAGTACAGACTGCAGCAGCCCACTGTAATGACTCCTTGTTTCAAGGGTTGTGTTCACTTTCTGCTCCAGTTCCTACATATTCTAACGTCCATTTCATGCTTGCACTGCTGTAATGTCAGCCCATAGTTTATTTATATTTTGGGGAAAGAGTCTTGAAAATATTTTGAATAGCTTTGGATATGATGCTGATGGATTATTGAAACTGAACACAAACAGACTTATTTTATACCAGGTTTTTCCTGTTGTTGTTGATGATGATGATGATGAGTAATTCATATATTCGAAGAAAATAGTCTGAGCAGCTCACACTGCTTATTGTAACATTATTAGATATTGTTTGGTCTTGTAAAGTTGGTGTAATTTAAAATGCAAGTAATGTTTAGTTTGTAAAAAACACAGGGCTAGCCTAGCTTGTATGTCTGACAAGATTAAATATAGCTTATAATTGCATTAATGGCCAGTGTATCATAGGCTATATGCAGCTATAGTTCTCATAAATTCTGTGGATTGATAGAAAATGACAATTAAGACGAATGAATTTTATGTAAAACACATTTCCAATGTCAGTGCCCCATATGAACCGATGGGTGGCACTAAACGCCCAGCGAGACCGAAACCTTAGAAAAGAAACGCCCCTGTTTGGATCGTAAACAACTGCACAGATGCAGATACAGGCAGGGTATCGAAACTGATTTCAGATCGGTTCGTGTTTCACAGAGAGGGGTCTGGGGTCTCTGCTTGAGCAGCTCTGGGAACAGATATAAACGCTGCGCGTGCACGCGTTTACAGATGCGGACTATTGTAACATCATTACAGAAACTAACGTTAACCGTAAGTACGACAGGGATATTTCAATGAATCGTGTGTCTGTGTATCGTTTCGAAATGCTTCTGATGAAAATAAAACAGTGATAAAGGGCAAGACGCTGTGAAATGGCTACGGGACACTAAATCACAAGCCCTTTACACCGTCTTTCAATGATGTGTAGGCTATTTGTGTAGACTGTGTGCAAAACTAGAACCTTCGAGGAAGTAATGTAAATATAAATGTACCAAATTTACCAATCCAAGTCATGATGTTGGGTTTCTAAGCCATTTGTATTTAGGCTATATTTAATCATTTAACAGACTCATTAATCTACAATAGAATCATTAGAAGTTCAATAAGCTACAATACAAGTTTCAAAGTTCACCAAAGGGGCAGTGAATACATTAATCTCTTTCCTTTTTTTTTTGTTTTTTTTTTCAAAAAGGGTTCAGATTTAGTATATTATTTATTTTATTTAATATTTTCCTCAGGCATGTGGAGACCTGACTACTGTTAAACGTAAGCATGTCCTGACATCCAACCTAGCAGGTTATTGGACACACTAATCACTTTGCCTGTCAGATTATGTTAATTCATGGTATAGTGCACTCTAAAGTGATCATAAACTGTGACTTTCACTCGCAAAAAAACAAAACAAAAAAAAAACACTTCTTAGCCTGTTATATAATAGCATCACAACTATAGGACCATGTAGATTCCGTTGTACACAATTAGACTGTAATACATTTTTACACTACCAGTCAAAAGTTTTTGAACAGTAAGATTTTGAATGTTTTAAAGAAGTCTCTTCTGCTCACCAAGCCTGCATTTATTTGATCCAAAGTACAGCAAAAACTGTAAAATTCAGAAATATTTTTACTGTTTAAAATAACTGTTTCCAATTTGAATATATTTTAAAATGTAATTTATTTCTGTGATCAAAGTTAAATTTTCAGCATCATTACTCCAGTCTTCAGTGTCACATAATCCTTCAGAAATCATTCTAATATGCTGATTTTTCTGTTCAAAAACATTTATTATTATTATTATCAATATTTAAAACAGTTGAGTACTTTTTTTCAGGATTCTTTCATGAATAAAAAGATCCAAAGATCAGCATTTATCTGAAATAAAAAGCTTTTGTAACATTATACACTATTCGAAACCTTGGAGTCAGTGT
>JAHKKF010473613.1:0-10566 GCA_019740295.1 Labeo calbasu
TGGCTCAAAATCCCTCTGGCTACAGTGCAGGACTTGTATTTTTCATTCCCAAGACGAAATGATGCTGTATTTGCTGCAAAAGTAAGCCCAACACCATACTAATTGTGGTCTAAAACCAGGTGTTTCAGTTTCATTGTCCAACCCCTGTATATATATATATATATATATATATATATATATATGTATATGTATATTCTGTTGTTTTAGTTAGAAAATTTGTGTTCATATATTTGTTACTCAGCCAGTGTTCACAGGTCTGGTGGACCCACTGCATTTTTGGGTTTTTAATTCAACACAATCAAAAAAGTTGTTAAAATACTCAACAGATGTTTACTTCATCCTAATTACAAGCAATATAAACAGAATGTTTGGCTTCGCTAATATTTGCCCTTTTCCTTTGTTAGATCACATTTCTGAATTAAAGTGCTACAACTTTGTGCGTGAATGGCAGGAGCAGAAGCACACAACTCACACTTACACTCACACTCTCACACACATACTCACACATACATACACATAAACACACTTTTATTGGCCCCGGGTCCAGCGGACCCGAACATCCTGTGTGTAATATAAGTGAGTAGGGGGGTGTATAGTGTGTGGTCATTGAAAATTTGTTCTGATATATGTTCTTCACAGAAAATGAGCCAAGGCGAATGAGTATGAGCTTGAAAAAATAATTTTGCATATCATTTTTCTTTTGACAAAAAGTGAAAACAGGTCCCAATGACCCAAACACCATACAAGGGTTAAATAACTGAAAATATACTTTAAAAATGTAACTGAAACTGCCAGTAGGTGGTGGCAAGTCACTGATTTAATTACTGAATCATTCATTCATTCGATTCCTTCAAAAAGCTGATTCATTCAAGAATAAAGCAAGTGACTCTATGAATGGGAAATTGAGTCACTGACTCACTAGATTCATTTAAAAACTTACGTTCATTCATAAACAAGACACCGCTGTGTTTGAATGGAGATGTGAAGCGGCTCAGTTGTGACTTGTTTCAAACTATTTTTGACGATGAAATAGAGCAAAATCAGGCAATAGTGTTATAGTCAGACAATGGATGTCACGTCATATTAACTTCTTGTTTATTTAACTGTTGTATTAAAATCAATATCTCATTTACAAAGTCCCTTAAAAATCATTAGTTCATCTCAATCTCACAAAGTCCCATTATAATCAACGATGCTCACTACACTGCACAATGAATCTCTTATTTAGATTCTCTCTACACTTTGTTTATGAAATGATCCATCAGATATGTCTGTGATACATTACACAAAGTTGCAAAAACATGTAGAAACATTTGAAGCTCCCCTCAGCGCAAACACAAATATGCTGATCGGGCCAGTCGCACTGGTGCTTCTAAATATTTTTTCAGTAGTTGCACTGTAGATCTCTGCCTAAAGTATGCATATTAGCACCTACATGGTACAGATTTTTACCTTTTTCCGTGAATGTAACCATTGCTGGTGGCCACTGGCTTCCATTCATTTATTTTTTCACTATACAATGAAAATCAGTGCCTACCAGCAAATGTCTGGTTACCAACATTCTTCAAAAAATCTTCTTTTGTGTTCAACAGAAGAAACTCATACAAGAGGGTGAATAAATGATGAAACAATTTTCATTTTGGGGTGAACTGTCCCTTTAAATAAAAAAAGCACAGCTTCACATACATTAAAACCCATGCCTGTACCTGCAGGTAGAGGTGCGTAGAAGCTGCCCTGAGTTGGTCCGTCAGGTCCAGAGCTGAAAACACACCCCGGCGGCCCCTCACACACACGACTGGGGTACGGGCTGATGGTGTGCTGGGCAAAATAGAGCTTCCTGTCCAAAACATAGACAATTGCCAGATCGCTATCATCCCAGCTTATTTTCAGACACTTTGATATACAGAAATGGGGCACTGAGTCACACAGGGTTAAATGTTGCACAGTTGAGGTGCAATAAAAATGATTTCAATCACGTGTGTTTTCACACTCGCCTGCTGTGCTGCTGCTCGACGGACGCCACGTAGAACTCAAACTCTGATCTCCAGCGCCGGCTGGCGTCACACGAGCGCAGAGTCAGCATCCAGCGAGGGCGCGGGTGATACGCGTGAGACACACACACGCTCATCCGCGTGCTGAAGTTGCTATGGGGACTGCTGTAGGCCTGTTACCGTGACAACACATCGATCAGTGTTTGTCAGCTCAGATGGAATGGGCTATAAGGGCAATTGACGCGTGCCGCAGACATTACACTGCACAAACTCCTCAGAGGACGATGGAATTTTGAGGGCTCGCTATAGATCGTGTACACTGAAAGCTCTGTGTTTTCACCGAGGCATTAGCAGACGGGCCGTAATGGCTTTTGTCTGTGTAGCGAAGGTATTTAAGCGATGTGAAAAACACATTTGCAAGCCGTAATTATGTTTTCAAGGAAATTGCTTATCACAGCTGTCTCTCGACATGACTGTTTGTGTTCATATAAGCCGTTGTTTCTTTCCTTGCTTAATGGAGAGTATTCACCTGGTAGTCGTGTGTGTGTGTGCGTTTGTTAGGGTCAGGCAAAAATCATGAGTGTGAATCCGAACTGAATTGACCACAGCTCACAGGAGGATGATGAACTGGAATAACAGGAAGAGGAACTAAACTGCAGTTCAAAGAAATTCAACACTTACACAACAGAGAAATTCATTAGTTCAACACTAGACAAAATATTAATACCTTCATTATTAATTTCACTATGTATTTGTAGTGAACTTAAGTGAGCAAACATATTTCAATACTGTCAAATTATTTAAAATTAAAATGTGTTTGTTGACTATAAATTAGGGGATTCTGGGAAATGAATTGTGCTTCCTGTGTGGTCAATAACATTATTCATTATGAAATAAAATAAAAATAGGTATAAATTTAAATAGGTGACTACTTTCAAACACTGGTTATTTATAATAAATACATTTTCATTTTAACAATAGTCTTTATGTTGTTTGTATGATGCAATGTTTTTGATGAGTAAAACTAAAAATACTAAACATAATTTTCATGAACTGAAATAATAAATATATTAATAAAAAATAAATAAATAAATATAAAATAAAAAACCTATGGAAGAAAAAAAAAGAAAATGTGGACTTTGCAGCTAATTGAAATTAAATAAGCTGAAGTACTACAATTGCTAAAACTAAAATGACATCAAATAAATTAAAGCTGAAAATAAATATGTAAAAAAGACAAAGAAATGACAAAAGAACATAACAAATTAAAATTTAAACTTGACCCTCTAGTGATTGCACTCTCTGTTCTATTTCTATTCTGGTACTTGTTTTCTTTATTTATTTCTTTATTTTTTTAAACTTGACCCTCTAATGCTTGCACTCTCTATTCTATTGCTACTCTACTACACTGTGAAAAAACAAGAAAAAACTATTTGTTGAGTCAACTTAAAATAATTTGTTACCCTGCTGCCTTAAAAATTTTTAATTCAGTCAACTCACATTAGTTTAGTCAACTTGGAATGTTAAGTTGTACTAAGTGACAACTTAGATATTTGAGTTGACTACACTAAAAAATTGGTTTGTTAAACTTAAAAGTTGTGTTTGTTACCTAGCTGCCTTAAACTTGAAAGTTCAATCAACTCAAATATCTAAGTTATCACTTAGTAAAACTTAACATTTCAAGTTGACTAAACTTTTATTTTCAGCAGGGTAACAAATTATTTTAAGTTGACTCAACAAATTGTTTTTTTTACAGTGTACTTGTTTTCTTTCTTATTTATTGTTTTAAACTTGACATTCTAATGCTTGCACTCTCTATTCTATTTCTGTTCTACTACTTGTTTTCTTTCTTTCTTATTTATTTTATTTCATTCATTCATGTATTTATTTATCTATTTTTTAAAAAAAAACTTCACCCTCTGATTGCACTCTCTATTCTTTCTATTCTACTACTGTACTTGTTTTCTTTTTATTTATTTATGTATTTATAAAAAGAAAAAAAAAATTCCCCTCTAACACTTTGACTCTCTATTCTATTTCTATTCTACTGCTTGTATATATGTATATATATTGCTTCTATTGTCCAAATTTGTAAGTCGTCAGCTACATGACTACATATATGTAGTCATGGACAATGAAACTGAAACACCTGGTTTTGAACCACAATTAGTATGGTGCTGGGCCTCCTAATGCGGCCAATACAGCATACTTTCTAATTGTGAATGACAAATAAAAGTCCTGCACAGTAGCCAGAGGGATTTTGGTCAGGTCATTACATGATGCTTGTGACTGTGCAGGACATGGGAGATGTTCAACTTTACTTTTATGTTCATCAAACCACTCTGTCACCAGTCCTGCTGTGTCTATTGGTGCATTATATCATACACAGCACCACCTTCAGGGTACAATGTCTGAACCATTGGGTGCACACAGGGACGTAGCATCTGGGTATGTTGGGTATACAGGTGCATATGGGCCTGGACAGATTGGGGGCCCGTAGACCTACTGAAACCAATGGGGCTGCGATCAACTTAAGCTTACAATGCTTTTGGGAAACGCAGCCCTGGCCTGAGATGCTCAGGCCCGAGCCCTGCCCTTGTCTGATAACTTATCAGACCCCGTGTTGCAGCCATTGAAATAGCTGAGTTTGGATTTTTAATGGCAAAGTGGCAAGATTTTGTTTCATTTCTTAAGTTAATTTAGAAATATGTTTGGAACATTTTATGTTTGTTCAGTTCAAACTTTTATTTTTTAAAAGTAATGACCAAGTGGCCAGCGGCAATGAGTTGAGCATATGTTCGATCAATTCAGTCTTCTCAAATCCAAACAACATGCCTAAATAAAATCCATAAACATAAAACACTCGATGCATTTCACAATATTAATTTAAACATTTAACCTAGCTAAATGAACGCTGTTATACGCATATCCAGTCGTTTGTGCGGAAAGTGGAAGCTAAAGCGCACTTTGCAGGACATGGAAACGCCAGCACGATCACTTGGATTTTTTTTCTTAATAACAGTGGAAACATAAAGTACGCCATAATTTGTGCTCATAAAGGTAAGAGTAATACATCATTCTGGACTGCAAAAGGTCTACTTTTGTTTGTGTGCACAATATCAACAAAACATTGTGCTTTCATAAAGTAAAGAAAACAGCATGTGCTTTCTGCCGTCTCTGTCTTGAGGAGGAGTGCTTTACAAAAATGATCCAAAACCCAGCGAATATTTGCCACACAGACATGATAAATATATCTATAGAATGCTTTAAATTACTACTATAAAACAAAAAGAATTCAAGTAAACTGCGTAAAGTTAATGTGAAAATTCCACCTGCTCTGTCCAAAAAAAATGTCTGGCATCCAACCATCCAAGATTTCATGAGACATCAGTTTTGCGTTTAAATAACTTTTAAATAACTCTCGCAATTTGCTGTATGTGTGCCCGAATTTCACATGCTGAAATGAGTAACGCTTCCCCACTTATATTTGAAAAAGCAACACACGCAGAGCATCTTCCGTTTTAATGACATGCAATGATAAGCCTTTCTAAACCTGTTGTCCAGCAAGAGTTATAAAAACAAAAGTTATAAAAAACATTATAACTTGTTTTTAATTCAAAACATCAGTCGAGTGTTTGAAATAACTTCCTTATGTGATCTGATGTGGATTCTTATCACAGAATGAGGCAGACAATAAATTCTATACTCATATTCTATGTTTCTCGATTAGCCATGTCGATTAGCAATGGCTTATGAAAATAAACAAGTGTTTGTTGTCCTTACATTTCATTCAAAACGTTTAACGTTATATCTTGTTTTTATTCAGGTACGGCAATAGCGATGCCTTGATCCATATTAGAGAAGCTGGAACGGAACGTCATCAGCGATACTTCTTTGACATATATGGATTTTCTGCACGAGGGCGCCCTCTAGTGTCCAGTATGAATGAAACCCATCCTATTTTGCGTAAAAATCGAAAAAATAATACCTCTCTCAAAAGAAAAATTAAGCAGACAAATACTAAACCACGCTTTTACCAGTGTACAGAAGTTAACGGGAGTATTTTGTTAATTTGCTGCAAAAAAATAAAAAACAAAAAAACACACTGCAGTGGCAAGATATCAGAAGCGAATCGCACCGAAAACCATGGTTAAAAACCAAGGTACGTAGTGAATCGTGGACTAACTGTATTGCTGCATCCCTAGTGCACATAGTCAGCCTTCACACTCTTACTGGTGGAATGTGCAATCAGTGAAGATTGGCCACCAGGCTGTGCGAATATATCCATGAGACCTCCAACACTATATTGGCCAGTGTTTCAGTTTCATTTTCCAACCCCGTACATGTAAATGTAAATTAAACTGAAAATATAAAAGTGCATTCAAAATATTAATATGTACTGTAATAGTATAGAAATAATACTAAAACAGTGCTGGTGCAGTATGATATTTAAATTCATAGTGAAAAAGTAACAATATACTTAGGCTTTATATTAATTTCTTTGAATTTCATTATATTTTAATTATGCTCCTTAAATCTAAAATACAATTCCATATTTGCCTTCTTAATTCAAGTTCAACTCAATTGCATAACTAGAATTTAAAATCACTCTCAACTCATTTCAATTCACTGCACGCAATCTCGCTGTTTCTGCGAGTGTTTATATGTGTCTGTGTGAACGTGTGTAGCCATATAGACCTGAAAGAAGGGCACGTCCCCGTGTGCAGACGATGATGCCTGCCAGGGTGCAGGTACACTGGCACTTAGTGAATAACGGTACAGAGGAACAGCAGAGCCTGCCTCCAGTTTAAACACATAGACAGTCAGGAGACCACCTGCAGAAATTCACAAATTCCACAAACAGCGGTTTACTACATCAGTGCCTCAGACTTCAGATAGACAACTGTTCAAAATAGTGGGATCAGTATTTATTTATTTATTTATTTATGAAAAAATTACCACAATACTCTTAGCAATGGCACATTGTGACAGTAAAGACATATATCATTATATTAAATTGTAATAATATTTTACAATATTACTATATTATCTATTTTAAATCAAATAAATGCACGCTTGGCGAACATAAGAGTCTTCTTTCAAAAACCAACCCTAAACTTTTAAAAGGTGGTATATGAGATGTTTGAGAAGTAATGTTCACTACTTTTAAAAAGCAAAAAAATGTGTGAAAAATTGTTCAGCTGAATGGTTTTGACCCTTTAATGCCAGGCCGTAAAAAGTATTACGATGAGCGTGAGCCTACATTATTTTTTGAATGTACCGATAAAACATACTTTTCTAAACCTTTAGGAGTGCACTCCCTTTGTGACCTCACAGCTAACAGACATGAAATAAAAGCAACAAAACATTCATTTGGATTTAAGGGGGATTTAAAAAACCAATTAAAATTGCAAGCATGTCTGTGAATGTATATCAGTAATGTGGTTCATTTGTGCGCATTCTATTTTGTGATTTCACAGGAGCAGAGTTCAAGAGTACGCGTGAGAGCTGTGTGTGCCACATAAAATAGTGATGATCTATACGAATATGTTACCCATAATAGGGTCCTATCATTTTTATTTTTTTTTATTTTTATTTTTTACAGCCGTTAAGGGGAGGATTCAGAGTGAAATACTCTCAGTTAGCTACTGCAGTCCCTCTACGGGGAGGAGATACTGCATAATAACATCAAAAACATCAAAAGCAACTGTAGTTTTAGAGAACATCTAAACGTATTAAGTTCATTAGGTTAATTAACTGTGGGATTTTAGCCAGAATTTTATTCAAACGCAATTAACTATTAAGCAGACAGTTTCTAAATATGGAGTCAAACTTAAACCAGATTGCAGCTGGATTTTTGTGGTTTCTAGCAGGTCATTATATGATTACTGTAGATACACTATAGCGCAGTAGCTAAATAATGACACTTTCGTCTTTTGTAGAGCTGCTTTATAGCTGAATCAAATTTTTATAACCGATGGACACTGCACTGTCATTGAACTGAATTGAATCAACCCTGAACTAACTTGAGTTGAATAATGATACTATTGCCTTCTTTGGAGATTCTTATAGCTAAATTAATCTTGTTTCATAATTTGATAGACCTTACAACTGTGCCTGCATCTTAGCTTCTGGCATCCAGACACAATATCAAAACTGATACTGCTGATAATATATAAACATTACATGTTATCTGGATTACATAAACAGTTCAGGGTTCCCACACCTTTGTTAACTTCAGATTCAAGGACCTTTCAAGGACTTTCCAGATCCAATACCCTCAAGTTCAAGGACTTAATGTGGGGACACATTTCAAGTGAGAGCAAGGTTAAATTGTGTTACCTTGTAAGATACATTGTTACAGTTTTAATATGTCAAGCACAACTATACAAAAAAGCGTTTTTTTTTTTTTGTTTGTTTTTTTTTTAGCATTTATTTTTGACCATATGACAGAGATCTGATAGATCTGACAGAAATGTGCATAATTAACGTAAGTTAGTATGCAAAGGCCACAAAGTATTGGCGAAATAACACATTAGTGGATCGGAGGGAATAATATGGATTTTTTTTCAAAAAACTTCTTGCGCAAAATAAATTCAAGCACTTTTACGGACCTGTATCCATGTAAAAAAGCTTTCCAGGGCCTTAATTTTTTTTTTTAGATTCACAAACTTTCAAGGATTTCAAGGACCTGTGGGAACCCTGACAGATTACAAAGTACTTGTAATTAGATGACATTACATTTTAAAATGCTTATAATCAGATTACAGTTACTTTGCTCCTTAACTGTCACCCCCACCATTTTTGAACATAGACATGAACGTGTACTAGCCAAACTTAAATTGTTATAATTCATGAACGCTTCTGAATACAGACCTAAAGTTGGTCTATTCAGTGAAATTATATAAACAAATGAAACAATAAAATAATTATAGAAGTTTAAATTTACTGTAAAAAAATGCACTGCACTACTTTTTAATTTCATATAAAATACATATTTTACAAAACAGTTTTTAATCCAAAATTGCTATAAAATTAAAGCCTCCTGTTTTTCTCATGTGTTTTTGATATGCTCTTATGCTCAAAAAAAAGATGTATTTTTTTATCAAAAATACAGTAAAACAGTCAAATTATGGAATTTTGTTACAATGTAACATGTATTAAAGATGATTTGTGTGTGTGTCTCTCTCTCGATAATAAAGGTGCTTCACGATGCCATAGAAGAACCTTTTTGTCTAAATGGTTCCATAAAGAATCTTTAACATCTGAAGAACCTTTTTGTTTCACAAAAGGTTCTTTGTGGCGAAAGAAGGTTCATCAGATTATAAAAAGGTAAGAAAGAGATGGTTCTTTAAAGGAGTCATCGGACGCAAAGTTCACTGTGTTGGCAGTATATGTACAAATCTACCCTATAATGATAAAAATCCATGCAGTGGTTTTTAATTAATCTGTATAATGCGTATAAGGGTTTTTTTAATGAATCTTTGTGATCGCCTTTCCTTATAACGTGGTAGTTAGGAAGTTAAGTGGGTAAACGCGGCTAAATGTGGCTAAAGTAAACAGGCTCGTCACTCCACAGAGACAAGAGAGGGGCGGGGCGAGCAGAGCTCATTTGCAATTAAAGGAACAATTCCTTAGAATGAGATGATTTTTGCAGAGCTGATTTTGGCAAGGTAAAAAAGGTGTTGTTTTACACAACAATTGAGAATTTTTAGCCAAAGTATATTATAGATTTTTCATTAAGACCCTAAAGAATCATATCAACTTGGAAAATGGGCATCTGATGACCCCTTTAAAGAACTTTTGACTGAATGGTTCTTTGTGGAAGCAAAAATGGTTCTTCTATGGCATCGCTGTGAAGAACCTTTTAAAGCACCTTTATTTTTTAGAGTGTATATATTAGTGCTGTCAGTTGATTAAAAGAATAAACTAATTAATTGCACATTTTGTCTGGAATTAATCACAATTATTTGCGATTACCTAACATTAAGTTTTTAAATATACTTTTATATTGCAATAATTTCTCATTCAATCTTCAAATTAATGTAGAAACAACATAAAGACAGTATATTTCTGATATTTGTTTAATATTTTTTGATGACTGAAGGTGAGTATCACTAATATTACTGATGTCTCTAGGAAATTGTTCTATTTTTCCTAATATTTAACCATGGACTATAGACATTACCGTATAATTGAGAGCTTTCAATTTTAACATTTTTGACAACTTCTAATTTACCTGAACTTAAAACAATCTTCACATAAACCCATTATTTGCCTGTGCCCTAAAGCAAGTAGGACATATACAGAAATTGAATAAAGTTCTCATAGTAACACTAAATTTTTATTTAAACATAGATGGATCCTTAAAGCTACAAAAGTTATTGATTTTCTCTTTTCTCTTTTGTTCTTTGATTAACAGACATCACAGCAGCTGGGTTATTAGCTTATTTGGCTGCTATTACTTTAAGAGCTGCCGCTGTTAAATGTGACGGTAATCTGACACACATGTTCATAATTTGATTTGCACTTTAATATGAAATGCTACAGGCGACAACACGGCCGCCGTATTTGT
>JAHKKF010473618.1:0-20006 GCA_019740295.1 Labeo calbasu
TCAGATGTCGGGAGTAAATGACGACCACTATGTTCATTATTACATCCAGCAACACAACACCTCAGTCGCTCAATCGGAGATATTCTTGTCTAACTTACGTCCCTGCTCCGGCATCGAAACAAGGAAAGTTACTGGACTGTGACAGCTGGTCTGAGGTAAATCGCTCATGTCAATCAACTATTGTGGGAGCGGATCCTCTGCGGGTGTGACGCCACAACGACAGGCATCTGAGAACGGCTCGATTTGAAAAAGGGAATATTATTTTTACAGATTAATTAGAAACCACTGCATGGATTTTTATCATTATAGGGTAGATTTGTACATACACTGCCAACACACTTTAATGTTCAAACAACATGAAAAAGTGAACTTAGCATCCGATGACCCCTTTAACATCGATTTTGTGGATTCATCAACGAGTGTTTAGATGTACACTGCTTTTCAAAGTTTTGGTTCAGTACGATTTTCAGTGTTCTTGAAAGACGTCTCTCACACTCACCAGTGCTGGATTTACTTGATGCAGTAAAAACAAAGCTATTATTACAATTTAAAATGTTGCTATTGTAGTATATTAATGGTAGAACTGAATTTTCAGCATCATTACTCCAGTCTTCAGTGTCACTTGATCCTTCAGAAATCATTCCAATATGCTGATTTGTTGCAGAAGAAACATTTTCTATTATTATAATATTATATCTTTGTGGAATTCTTGGTAAAAATAGAAGGTTCAAAGAAACAGCATTTATTTGAATTAGAAATAGTTTGTAACATTATAAACTTTTGATCACTTTAATGCGTGCTTGCTAAATAAAAGCATTAAATAAAAGTACTTTTGAATGCTTGTGTACATCACAAGGCTCATAGTTATCAAAAATTAGCTCATTATAAATGTTAAAAAAGTGAAAAACACATCAATAAAAAGACAATGCAATAAAAGCTGATTTAAGTTAAGATTTAAAAGATCAGGTTTTGACCCAAGGATGGATGGATGTGTTTAACAGGGCAGTATGGGATCCCCAGACCGTGGTATTTTGTCTTCCAGCTGAATTACTGGGGCGGGGTTCCATTAGAGGTGGGGTTGCCTGTTCCTCCAGCACCTAGAGATGAACCAGATGGTAAGAGTATCACACCGTCACAAGTGACAGTGTTTGGGCGTAGGTCAAAATGTCGTGTGATGTGTGGGGCAGGTTTTTGATGAAATATTTCTTCATTCCAATGTTTATGACAGATCGGATTGAAGATGAACCCACAAACCTAATTCTGGGAGTTTCCGTAAGGAACTTAGTGAAGATTTATAAAAAAGGGGCCAAGCTTGCCGTCAATCACCTTAACATAAAGTTCTACGAGGGCCAAATAACGTCTTTTCTGGGTCACAATGGAGCTGGCAAGACAACCACTATGTGAGAGCTTAAAAATAAATCATCACAAATGTCTAATATTTAATTGGCTTAAAAATCGTTGTCCGGCACTAACTAATTAATGAACTCATTCAGTACGTCTTGATGATTTGACTCGCAGGTCCATTCTGACAGGACTGTTTCCTCCCACTGCTGGTACGATATACGTGAAGGGAATGGACATTCGCACAGATATGGACGTGATCCGCAGGACTCTGGGAGTTTGTCCCCAGCACAACGTCCTCTTTGACATGTAGGGCACCGGTCGACAGAAAGCAAAAAAGCGATATCATGATGGTAACTGTGGTACTATAGTAGTTCCACAGATGTTGTTGTTGTTGTTGTTTTTTTTATACCTGATACCTGTACTGATTATATAAGTCTGTACCACCGCAGTACTTGTTTTTGCAGTCACAATAACTAACGCTGGTGTTGCCACATGAGTCAAGCTCAGTCCTAAATGTCCGCTCAGTTCTGTAAGTTCTGTAGGTTTGACGTTATTGCTGTTCTCTTATATGTCGCTGAAGCCTGACGGTGGAGGAGCATGTGTGGTTCTACGGTCGAATGAAGGGCATGAGCATGGGGGAGGTCAAGAAGGAGATAGATTCACTTCTGCAAGATGTGGGCTTACAACACAAACGACACGAGCAGACAAAAAACCTTTCAGGTAGATTGGCAAATAAAAACAGTATTTATATATATATATATGTTTGAAACCCATGTCTGTCACGGACTTCTCTCAACTGTGAACTCTCGGCTTCACATAGGCATTTTTTGTCTTTCTTGGCAGGTGGCATGCAAAGGAAACTGTCTGTTGCAATCGCTTTCATAGGCGGGTCAAAGGTCGTGGTCTTGGATGAGCCCACCGCTGGCGTGGACCCCTACTCCCGCCGCGGGATTTGGGACCTTCTGCTCAAATACCGTCAAGGTCTTTCTGGAGCTTTGCCTTTTTGAAAAAATTACTATATTCAGTGGTTTGTCAGGCAGCAGACTAAACGCCCTTTGGATTTCAGGCCGCACCATCATTCTGTCCACGCATTACATGGATGAGGCCGATCTCCTCGGAGACCGCATTGCAATCATTTCCCAGGGAAAGCTGTGCTGCTGCGGAACGCCGCTCTTCCTCAAGGCACGCCTCGGTACTGGATACTACCTTACGCTGGTCAAGAGAGAGATGCATAGCACACCCAGCAGCACCAGCACTGCCAATCTCCCTTCATCTGCAGTTACCAAGGTGAGATGAGCCACGAAAAGAGCAGAAGCCAAGAGGACCTATTTGCCATTTCCTATTGAGCACCCTGAGGTCATTTTCAGACCCGTAGATTGATTCGATCAGTTCCAAAACAGAGGCTTAACTTGCTGCAATGTTGCGTTTTCTTCGACTTTTTCGATTTCACAAGGCAGCGTTTCAGAGCATACCAAATGCGTTTATGCAAGTCACATGAGAGTAAAACGGTTTCAGGATTCCGCAGATTGCATCCTCCATTGAGATGGATTGACAAGTCAGCTCCACAGGAAGAGGAAGAGGAGCTCCTCTTTAACTGTGACAGCTAATGTGTTCACCTACAGAATCAAACACTGCTGCTTTTTTACATAGCGCAGTTCCCGAAAACGCTCTGACAGTAGTGCAGTTTTACGCCTCTTTCCTGCATAATGTTCACCCCAGGTCTCTGTGTTTCAGGACAGCGATTCCTCATTAAGTGACGACACAGGACTGGGCAGCGAAGAGAATGGATTCAGTAGGTACAGCTTTGCCTTACAAGGGTTGTTTGCATCACATGTCTCAATCCAGGCCAGAGTTTAGCTCCAAACTTGATCAGACTTATCTGCCTGTAGTTTTCTAGTCGTCCTGAAAACTTGGATTAGCTTTGTCAGGTGTGTTTGGCTAGAGTTGGCGTTTACTCTGCAGGACAGTGGATCTTGGGCCACCCCTGATCTAAGGGCTCTAATACTTTCCTGTTTTAGACGTTGCCGCCCTAATGGCTCTCGCGCAGCAGTACGTCCCCGACGCTCAGATGGTGGAGGACGTCGGCAGAGAGGCCGTCATCAACTTGCCCCACGCTGCCTCAGAGGACGGCAGACTCGCCCTCTTCCTGAACGAGCTGGACAAACGGCAGGGCGAGTTCGGCGTAGTCAGTTATGGGTTGTCAGACACCACGTTAGAGGAGGTGAGTCAGTTCGGAATAGCATCGGTGTTGTCGTCTTCACTGATTTATTCCTAATGGAAAAGGATTCAGCCCTCCCTGAAGTTCAAGGCGGTGGTTTACATGTCCGTCGACAGCCAGTCATTGTCCCGTTCTGGCGCCGAGAGAGGAAATCCCTCTTAAGCCTTTGTAGGTTCTGACCTTAGCTAAAAATAAACGGAGCAGAGAGTGTTTATCCTCACGGCGCTGTTGTAACATGACACATCTTCTCCCTGAGACAGGAGGGTGTTTACCAGACTGTGATCTTTAGCCTTGCCTGTATATTTTAGATCTTTCTGCGTGTGGCAGAAGAGACCGGTGTAGATGCGGACCCTGAGGAGCCGGCAGCATCTCCAAGCCACCAGGGGGCGCCATCTGAGGATAGAGACACAGGTACAGTAAATGATTACATTTCATACCCGCTTAGCTAACGAGATAAAAAACTGCTAGTTGGTCAGACTGCTACTTTTAGACAGTTTTGACACAGCGGATCTGTTTTGTGCAGCTGGCCCCCGCATCCCTGTTTGCATACTAATACTATATTCCATTCAGCGTTGAAGATGGGTTGACGTGTATAGAGAGAAAATAGCAACCAGCCACTTCGTGTTGTCAGCAAAGAAGTATCCTAGCAAACAAAGTGCGTAGGATAGACAATGATATTCATTGCTAGCATTTGCTGTGCAGGTGTGTGTTGATTAAAAGATCACATGGGTTAAATCACGTTCAGAACGTGTAGTTTGCAGTTTGAGACGCACCCAGTCTTTTCAATAGATATCATAAAGCAGCGAAAAAAGAACTAAGTGTGAGGCTTGGTTTTGTCGGGTATTTTAAAGGTGTTTTTTTTTTGTTTGTTTTGCTCTTCTCTCTGCTTCGCTGGCAGGACGAAAACATCCAATCAGGAGAGGTACACAATGAAACAAAACAGACTGTAGTTATTGTGGGCAGCAGAAGCGTAGGTCAGAACAGCTGTAATGAGACGTCATTAACCAGAAAGTCTTTCTCTGGCACGCAGAGGCCCCGGAGACAGAGCCGCTGAGTGGGGACGGTCAGGGTGGCGGTGCTCCTCTAACGGGCTGCTTCCTCACATGTCAGCAGCTTCGAGCGCTTTTCACCAAAAGACTGAAGTACGCCCTTCGCAGTCGCAGAGGCATTTTCGCACAGGTATGCCGCAATGATAGACCAGTCGCTACAGTCCTTTTTAGGGTGCTTTCACACCTGTAGATCGATTGCTTTGTTCCAAAACAGGGGTTAAAATTATTACAATGTTGCTTTTTAGTCATGGTGCGGTTCGCTTTCACACAGCAAAGTTTCTAAACGACCCAAATGTGTTAATACAAGTCACGCACGAGTAAACTGTTCTCTCATCGGTCAAAGTTCCACGTTTTTTTTCGGGATTCCGCTCAGCTGTCATCTATCAGGATGGAACAACGACAGCTTTGCGGGCTTATTGTTGCATTTTTTTCGGTATCGTTATATAAATTTATAATTTTGAGCAGGAGTCCAGGATTATAAAATGAAAAGGCACGCTTTGATTTTGAATGACGCGGACTGACGCGGGTTCATTTTAAGCGGTATTAGCAAAACAACAAAGCTACTGCTGTTCATGGAACTGTAATTACCCGTTATACAGTGTGATAAAGCCTGGTTCGTTGGTCCATTGGATCGGATTGCTTTCTCACTACAACTGAACCGCTCCACTGTTCGTTTGAAAGCGTACCGAGACCACCTCTTCACGGAGCTCTCGGTACGCTTCCTTGGTCCGCTTTTGGTGCGCACTCGAGTGCGATTGCTACATTCACACCTGCCCAAACGAACCGCACCAAGAGGGAAAACGAACTCTAGTGCGATTCAACCGAACTAAATGAGGCAGGTGAAAACACCCTTAAATGATCGACTGATAATTGTTCCCGCGTGACAGATCCAAAATCTACCAACAGCCTTGTCAGTGGATATTTTTACTGAATGTTGAATTCATTTTGTGCCTTTCCGCTTTATTCAGACACCTGTTCTTGGTATTACAATGCGTGATTCATTAGTAGAGGTGATTCCAACTTAAAAAAAACAAAAAAACATTGTCTGCTTTGACAGCTGTAATTTGGTACTTAGTAAGGTAATTTGGTGGGTACACAGTAATTCGTAGTACATATTGTTCCTTGTCTACCACTGTGGTTTTTGAGGAATATCAGTAGCAATATTGAGCAGGAACATCAGTGTCATATCGGTTTAGATTATATTCTAATCGATGCATACTGTATATTCAGTTACCTTTGCTAACGCTCAGTTAGCAATTATCCTGTCGTACAAATTCAGGCATCAGAAAGAAGTATATTTGATAATGTTAATAATAATATTGTATAATGTTTTTTTGATCAATTAAATAAATACATTTAGATAAAACAGATTTTGAATAGTAGTGTATGTCAGACCTCTATGTTTTGGTATGTTGCCTTTTTGCGTAACAATGGTTGATTTATGAAGACGTTTTGTTTTGCAGATTGTTCTTCCTGCCGTTTTTGTCCTTATCGCTCTGCTCTTCAGTCTCATTGTCCCACCCTTTGGGAAATATCCATCCCTGGAGCTCCAGCCGTGGATGTACGGAGAACAGTTCACTTTCTTCAGGTACCCATTCAGGAAAAGAGAATTTCTAGGAAAATTCTGATGTCACCTGCAGATTTTTCATCGGTTTTGTCTTTCCTGTATAGCAATGATGCCCCACAGAATCCAGCCATACAGAACCTCCTGGATGCCCTGCTGAATCCACCTGGGTTTGGGACCAAATGCATGGAGCCGAGCGGGTACGGCCCGTGTTGTTAGGAAAACGCAGCAGAAAATAGGCTAGACTGTTTGATCGATGTAATCTGATGCTTTATTGTGTGCTTTTTCAGAGACGCTGGGTGTTTAGAGGAAGTTGAAACAAAGTTTGTCCGACCCCAGATTCCCTACGGCGTGTGGCAGATCCTTCATAAAGGCAACTGGACCGCAGAGAAGCCGTCCCCTGACTGCGAGTGCAGTACCGAGGATATCCGGAGGATGCTGCCGGACTGTCCGGAGGGAGCTGGAGGAATCCCCCCTCCTCAGGTCTGCCTTCCGTCCGTGTGTTCATCAATAATATGCAGTATGCTCAAAGGTTTTGGGTCTGCAACATTATGTTTGTTGCTTTCGAAAAAATGGGTGTAACAGCGTTCGTAGAACGGGAAGAGGGAGGCGGGAACCGGCGAACATTTAAACACTTTAATTATAAAATAAACAAACACCAAAAGTAAAGCGGCAGCCCCTCACGGACGACTGCCACGCACAAACACAAAATAAAGTCCAGGTCTGGTCCTCTCTCGTCTTCCACTGCCGTCACCTCCTTCCGGAGCTCCTCCGTGGGACTCGAGACCGGTGAGTGGCGCAGGTGTCGCTCATTATCATTAAACTCCAGCGGCCTCGCTCTGTTCCCACGGCTCTCGGCCCCGCCCCACTCGTCACAGTCGGTTTCTCGCCAAGGCTGCATTTCTCGATGTAGAATACAACAACACAGTAATAGTGTGAATTATTATTTCAGTTCAAAACAACTTTCTACTTTAATATGTGTTCAGATGTAATTTATTCAACTGTGCTGGTCTTCAGTGTCACAGGATCCTTCAGAAATCATTCTAGGTGATGACTGGTGGTCATTTGGTGCTCAGTTGTGCTGCTTAGTAGATCTGTGGAAACTGAATAAAAGCATTAATTCCTAAATAAGGTTCTTACTGACCCCAAACCTTTGAACAGTAATTTCATGTACAGTAGGATGTATGTAAGATGTTTGCTAGCATTTACTGTGCATTGCAAATAATTTGCATGTTCCTAGAAATAATCTGTCATTGTTAATAGAGATGTTTACATTTATTGACATTTGTAAAGAAAAAAACTTAGAAAAGAACTTAGAAACCAAGAAAAAAAATAAGAGAAATAAATGTGAAGAAGAAAAAAAAAAACATCTTGAAAATATTCTTTTGCTTGTTAGCGGCAACGGCAAGTTAAGTTAAAAACACAGATTTAAATGGAACCGTGTCTGGTGTTTTCTTTGTGTACTAACATTATCATCTTTTCCCTTCTGTAGATAAAACAAATGACAGGTGATTTCCTGCAAAATTTGACAGGTCGCAACATTTCTGACTACCTCATCAAAACATACCCCCAGATTCTGAAGAAAAGGTTCCTTTCTCATTTATTATGTAAAATAGTGTGTAATAGTTGTTTTGACAGCACTGATTGTATAATTGTTCTCTCTCACATACAGTTTAAAGACAAAAAAATGGGTAAATGAATTTAGGTGAGTCGACTGCCATCGAAAATCAACACATTGAACATTTAATTTCAGTTTGATTTGATGTTCGTTTAATCTTTGCTTACCTGTCGCAGATATGGAGGTTTCTCTCTGGGAGCTAAAAGTGCTCAAGCTGTGGAAGAGCCACAGCACCTGGAGGAGTCTGTTTTGGCTATTAGAAGACGGTACAACATTGCAGAGGTGTGTTTTTGGCTGGTTCTATATAGCAGAAATGTGCGCAGCACGAATGAAATGTGGATGTACTACATTCATGATGTTGTCATGTGACCTAGCAGTGTTCCCAACTCCTCTATACGGTGTCTATCCAGCTTTTTTTTTTCACCTACTGTTTTAATGAATACATACTCTCTTTTCGCCAAGTAAGCGATATCAGAATTCAGTCATCGTCTATATGAATGGGTCATCGAAACATTCGCTCAAGCGATTCTTTCCGAACTGCTAATTCATTCAGCAACAAAACAAACGTTGTTTGCAGCTATCTTCATTGGCGTAATCGAGCAAAAACTGTTAACGGTATAAAATCAATATCACATTTGCGATCATGCTGATTTTTGGGAAAAACAGGACTCTTTGTTTTTATAATACTGCAGAGGCAAAGGCATTTTTGCCAACATTTCTTGAATTTTAAAGGCATTTGGTTTTTATTTGGTTATTGCAATGTGAGTGACACTTGTCCATGTCGGCTTGCACGTCGTTAAAACAACAGACTCGGCAGACCATTCACATTGCACACCCATGCACGACTCGTTGTTTTTTTCCGCTTTTGTTTTTTTGTAGAACGGTTCGTTAGATCAACTCCTTCAAAGACTACCGGATGTCCTTACAGGACTCACCAGCCAAGATAATGTAAAGGTGAGTAAGGGACATGTGAGTCAAGCCCAACCTTCTCCTGATCTCTTCATTAAGATGTGTTGTGTTCTCTCTCTCAGGTCTGGTTTAATAATAAAGGATGGCATTCCATGGCATCATTTGTGAATATCATGAACAATGGTCTCCTTCGAGCCAACCTGCCACCTGGCGTGGAAAGACGTAAATACGGAATGACAGCCTACAATCACCCGCTCAACCTCACAAAGGAGCAGCTGACAGAGATGGCGCTGTATGTAATCACTGTTTGCTGAGAGGTCTGAGGGAGGAAATTCGCTAAAGCTGCATTTTCGCTCAATTCGACAACTGACAGACGTCATTTGTTTCCAACGGAGAATAGTTTAGGAGCTGCATGGAATTCTGATCGTATGCATGGGCAGCGTTTCACTAGGGGGCAAACTGTATGTGATGATTAGCGATAGTCGAAATTTGGCTTAGGAATACATTTCTCCTGTTGTAGCCTCACTTGCGTTGCATTGTCTGCACCAATGTCATTTCTGACTGATTAAAGAAACTATTTAAATGAGGTACAAACACAGCCACAAAGCTGGAAAAAATGTGAGTGAATTGTTTAGCGAGCGCTACCAAAACTGAACATTTGTCAGTGCTTTCTTTCTCTCTGGTCTTCGCAGGATGACCACCTCAGTCGACGTTCTGGTGTCCATTTGTGTTATTTTCGCCATGTCATTTGTTCCTGCCAGTTTTGTCCTGTTCCTTATTGAGGAACGGGTCAGTAAATCAAAACACCTGCAGTTTGTCAGTGGAGTGAAGCCCATCCTGTACTGGACCACCAACTACATATGGGACATGGTCAGTTCTGCAAGTTTGATGTGCCTGTGAAATATCTTAAGATGGTTATTCAAACTGATTTAATGTTTGTTGTTGTGTTGCAGTTGAACTATACAGTACCAGCCACAATGGTGGTCTTCATCTTCATCAGCTTCCAGCAGGAGTCGTATGTATCTGAGAAGAATCTGCCTGCGCTGGTGCTTCTGCTCTTGCTCTATGGGTGAGAAATGATTACATCACTGGAGATTTACTGGTACGGTCAGGGGTATACGTAGGTAGGGCTGGGCGATTTTTCCGATTTTCTCGCTTAATTCGAATCTAAAGTTTTGCCACGATTTTATTTTTTAGAAATCGAGGATTGGCAATTTTGAGTAGAAATATCACCAAATGTTAGAATTGATAAAAGTGAAGAGAAAAGAACCTGCGACGCGCTCGTATCGTTAGGCGCCTTCACACAGAGTGCGCTTTTGTGTTGACAAAGATGCGACGCGAATAAAAAACCTGTGCAGAACTACTACTGCATGACTGATATTTCATGTTTGCATCACGGTGACAGGCTGAAAGCTGGTGCTCATTGCTTTTACAGAACATTTATAGTTAATAGTAATGTACTGGTGGTGAATTAACTTAACTTGAGATTTTTTAAAAGCATTTTTCTCATATTATTTCTTAACATATTATTTCTCATGCATCTTTTCTGTATATTTCAAGTATATTTAACAATTGATTTGTTTAACATTTACATCATGTCGATAACTTCATGTGTGGTGCATTTGGAATAGAATTGTCTTTAACTAGAGGGTTAATAAAGAAAAAGCTATCTGAATCTGTTGTAGTTACATTTTCAAGTTGACTAGTTAAAAATCGTAAAAAAATTTTGCCATACCGCCCAGCCCTTCGGCATCAGTCGTATACTCGCTTCTAAATCCCCTTTGATGTGCATCGTTCAGTAGTGTCCTGCATTAGCCAAAATCGTGACAATCCACCACATGAATATCTCATCCAGTCGCATGTGCATAAATGCAAATATTCCCTAAAAACACCCAGTAAAGACAGTGATGCGGTCAGGACCGTGGCGCCGGCTTCCTGTGAAATATGATTGCTCCCGCTCCGTCCCACACCCCAGTCAGAGAGGATGCCGACAGCGACAGAAATGCTGCCTGTTCATACGCGAGAGCCCGTCAAAAGGAGTGGTAAAATAATAATTCATTAATGATTACTAATTGGAATTATAACGAAATACATTAAAAATTTAAAAAGCAGGTTATTTACGATCAGAAATGTTTGAAACTGGTGATCTCCTGCAAACTGTTCAGTCCAAGGATCCAGTAAATAAATGCATTCAAACTGTAAGTTAAAAACGGCTCTAATACAGAGAAAACATGACCGATTTCATCAGAGATTGTGGAGGTTCACGGCCAGATGTCAATAAATTATTCTTTTCAGCGTGTATTTGGCTGAAAAGCAAGAGTGTTTTATACTGGATGCTGGTGTTTTATGCGCTGGGGCTGTCATTAAGAGTGTGTACTCGTTTCTTTAGGCCCCACTACACCACTGGGTTCAGTTATTGACTCTTCAGCACATTGGTGCATTTACTAACTAATCTTGCTGATGATAACATCATACGTTTTGTTATGGTGGTCCCCAGCATGGGATTCTAGAGAGCTGTAGCCTGTTTTACCAGCTTAACCAGCAAAACGTCCTCGGTCAACCATGCTGATCCACCACCTTGATCAGCTCTGTCCAGCATAAATCAGTAGTGTGTTGTTTGTTTGTCTCCGCTGCAGTTGGTCTATCACTCCACTCATGTACCCAGCCTCCTTCATCTTCTCCGTCCCCAGCACCGCCTACGTGGTTCTCACCTCCATCAACCTCTTTATCGGCATCAACGGCAGTGTCGCCACCTTTGTCCTGGAGCTCTTTATCGATGAGGTGAGGGACGTAGATTAAGCTAACTGCTTAATGTGATTAAGCCAAGTACAACATGTTCCTGGGTCAACACCCTCAGTTTTGGGGAAAAAAAAAACATCACAAAACAAAACAAACAACAATAATACAGGTAACAGCACATTATTTAGAATCAAACGTATGTAAACTTTCTATTCTTTTTTATACATTAAACTATAATATTCTGTTGTGGACTAAAAGTAAACATCTTTTATGTGAAATATCTTTTATGTGAAATATCTTCCTCCTTATTCAGGTCAGTACTAAATAAAAAAAAAACAACAACGTGCATTTTGTATGATCACTCTTATATTGGTAAACTAACTAATATTTTGCAGATTCTGCTAAGTTTAATTGAAATTTTTCCCACAACTGTGTGTGTATATATATATATATATATATATATATATATATATATATATATATGAATAGAAAATTCAAAAAGAACAGCACTGATTTTAAATAGTACTGTCTTTACGGTCACAAACATTCTAAACATCTGAATGGTAATTTTAAAATATTTGCTTCACTAAATATAAAAACACAGCATTCAATAAATGAATAAATAACAAAAAAGTAAAATGTAAATGTACAAATGTGAACAAAAAATAAAGTGATGACTTTTATCTCCCCTTTATTTTGTTTTCGTGTTGTACTCAGCATCTGAATGAGGTTAACAGGATCCTGAAGAAGGTCTTTCTGATCTTCCCACATTTCTGTCTGGGTCGAGGTCTCATCGACATGGCCAAGAACCAGGCCATGGCAGACGCGTTTCAGCGGCTGGGTAATTTGACGAAGAGCTCTCTCACGGATCACAAATATTTCTGCAATGGGCATAAACAACTGTGAGGTTTGATTATGAATTTGTCCATTTTGTGGATGTCAACAGGAACCAAACAGAATCTGGAGCCTTTGTCCTGGGATTTTGTAGGGAAGAACCTGTTTGCCATGGCGATGGAAGGAATCGTGTTTTTCATCTTCACTGTTCTCCTGCAGTATAAATTCTTTGTTAATTTCAGGTACTTTTGCATGTTTGAATATCGGCATATTAAGTAAATCATAACATGCATACGGCTGTGCAGTTGTTCCTGATAAAGAAATGTTTTCCCTTCAGCCGATGGTCGGGCTTTGTGCTGCCCCCTCTGGGCACGGAGGACGAGGACGTGGCGAGAGAGAGAGAGCGCGTGAAGAGCGGTAGAGCTGCGAGAGACATTCTCATCCTCAAAGATCTCAGCAAGGTACGGAAGTACACCAGATACCACACAAACAGCTGGAAGAGATGTTGTTCAAACTAGTCGAGGGTAAAATACTGACTCTGTGTGTCTGTAGGTGTACAAGGCAGGCAGGAAGCCGGCAGTGAATCGGCTTTGCTTGGGCATTCCCCGGGGAGAGGTACCCAGAGCTGCATATCACAGAACATTTATACTAGCACTTTGTTGTTGTTTTTGCGATCGTTTAAACTGCAGCGAGCGTTTTCTTTTCCCGTGGCAGTGTTTTGGGCTTCTCGGCGTTAACGGGGCTGGGAAAACCTCATCTTTCCGCATGCTAACAGGAGACACCCGCATCACTTATGGAGAAGCTTTTCTTAGCAACCACAGGTTAGACCCTCATCATTTGTGATGAACTTTATAGCAATATTTTCACAATAACTGCATGATTATTATTCCCATTGTATAATTATTATTGGTGTTACTATGACCACATCCTGGCAATGACCCACAACACCCTAACATTACCAATTCAGCGTTCTTACAGAAATGGAGAAAGTTCATCAGCTGATGGGCTACTGTCCTCAGTTTGACGCCATCAGTGACCTGCTGACTGGACGAGAGCACCTGGAGTTCTACGCTCGCCTCAGAGGAGTGCCCGAGGCTCACGTCGCAAAGGTACAGGATGCTTCAAAGTATTAGGATGATTTTTTTTTATTTATCAGTCCTGTTTCATACCCAGTTCCAAGCTTGTTTTAGATAATGGAGTGGTTTGCCCAAAAATGAAAATTTCCAAAAATAGAAAAAAGGTACTCACCCTCAAGCCACCTAAGATGTAGATGAGTTTGTTTTATCATAAAGTCCGTGACTTGCTCACCAATGGATCCTCTGCATTGAATGGTTCCCGGCAACGGGCGAGTCCAAACAGCTGACGAAAACGCCACAGTAATCCACATCGCTCCAGTCCATCAGTGAACATCTTGAGAAGCTTTTACAAGCAAAAACAAGCAAAAAAGCTTTCTCTGCAGAGGATCCATTGCAGAGCAAGTGATGGAATGACTCCAGATCTGTTCAGATGAAGAAACAAACCTAACCTAAATGAAGTATCCCTGTAAAATAGTTTATAGAGACTACAAACCAATTTTCTCTTGTAATAATTCAGCTGATGGACGCTTCGTTTCTTTTTCGGGTTACCGTACGTGTGTACGTAGTTCGAATTCATGGTTGGCTTCCTTTAAGAGTTACGTCGGGCTGTGAGACCCGTGAGGCTGCGGATATTGCGTCGTGTTCAAGCGCAACCTGACGCAGACGACCAGCGGTGTCACCACAGTCAACGTTTGTCTCTGCTAGTTCTTCGATATCGGTTCGGTGTTTGCGTCATAAGCTCTGTAGTTAGCTTGTAGTCATTTTTTATGCCCGTCCTGTAGGTGGCGCAGTGGGGAGTGCAAAAGCTTGGTCTGAGTCAGTATGCTGAGAGAGAGGCTGGGGGTTACAGCGGAGGAAACAAGCGCAAACTCTCCACCGCCATTTCCCTCATTGGAGCTGCACCTGTCATCTTCCTTGTATGTTTGTACTATCACACTTGTAAGGTGGTTTTACACAATCTTGCTGACTTGGAGCTGCTGTATTATGTGGCTGTAAATGGTGTTTTTCCACTTTCATCTGTGATTTTCAGGATGAGCCAACAACTGGGATGGACCCGAAGGCCAAGCGCTTCCTCTGGAACTGCATCCTCAGTGTGATCAGAGAGGGGCGATCTGTCGTTCTCACCTCCCACAGGTAGAGCAAACTAATATAGTTAAACTAATATAATAATACTAATGTTTCATATAGGTAGCCACAATAGATCCCTTAGACCGGGATCTGCTCGCTTACACCGGCAGAGACCATCTGACTGATTTGCACTGTGAACGAATCACATTTCGTTTTGTTTTTCATTTAGTAAATCTAAATATGTTTTAAAAAAATCACTGGTCTAGCAAAATTTTGACCGGTATAAATGTGTTCAGGTCTAGTGTCTGTGTATTCGTGAATCAGGTTGTTCTGCTGTATTTGCAGTATGGAAGAGTGTGAGGCTCTGTGTACCCGAATGGCCATCATGGTGAACGGCAGGTTCCAGTGTCTGGGCTCAGTTCAGCACCTGAAGAACAGGTAACACTAACTTACTGCATACTGTTCACTATATACTGTATACTACATAGCGTTTTAACGTAGAGCGTGAAGCAAAATGCCGCTTGAAACCTTAAACAAGTCAAACTGGAGATAGCCTAATTTTTGTTACATGACCTCTCTATATTGCACGTTTTAAATAAATCGTTATTTGTAGTTAGCTAAAAAAAAGTCGGATAAAGTTAGATTCAAGCTTTGAGGTCAGTCACAAAGGTACAAATCTTGACTTGAAGTGAAAAACGCATTTAAAAATGGACAAAAAGACAAAGGTACAAGACTTAACGGCTCTAATGAGTGAAAGAACTCCGATCCCACGAAGATTACGAGTGATATGTTCTAATATGTCGCTTGATTTAAAGATACGTGACAATGAGCATGTTTTCCACCCTTTTTGTCTTTCCTGCTAGGTTTGGAGACGGTTACACAGTAATCCTTCGTTTGTCCACGCCGTCTACGGAACCGTGCCCGGTGGACACCTTCATCCAGAACTCCTTCCCTGGGATCCAGCTGAAGGAAAGACATCAGAATGTTCTTCAGTACCAGCTGCCATCGCAAGCCTGTCCGCTCGCTCGTGTCTTTGAGGTTTTGTCAAATAATTACGAGGAGCTGGGGATAGCGGACTACTCGGTGTCGCAGACTACACTGGATCAAGTAAGAGAACTTTGCAGAGACTTTTCCAAATCCTAGTGAACTGCCTTGCTGTCTATATGCCTTCTGAGAAACACACTATCATGGCACAAACGCGTCTGACAAATAGCTCTCCTCAACAGACTGACTCACTATTGATTTTTTTTAGTATATTTTTGCTTTAGCATGTTAACAGCATAAAAATATTGCACAAAAATACTGGGTAAAATAGGGTCAAGTTAATCCAAACTACTTACCGATTCTTTTCAGTGCTGGTGTGAATCATTTATATTAATAGTTGACATTTCTCTCCATTTAACAGAATTGTACATTTTTCACTGAACTTTTTGCAGTGAATTATGAGGTTTCCTTTCTTTACAAAGGATATCCAGCTTCTTTTTAACTTAAGAGCAGACACAGCCATTTGTAATGCGCAACTCTTTCAATGTCTTTCGCTTCTAGTTATTTTTATTTTGCCTGTACAAAAGCAGTCCGTTATGCTGCTTGATATTTCAGATTTCAGACTGATATTTTCATTTATTTTCATAATCATGAACACACAGGTTTGTAGCACAAGTAGTTTCACCACATTACTTCCGCATTTCAAAATAGGTGGCTATTTATGGCTGCCTAAAGGTGTGGTCACATATACCGTTGTTTGGCCAAATTTGGAAGTTTAGCCAAATTCAACAGGAATCATCATGCACTGAAGGATTTTGCGTGAGGGTGCAAGATTTCCCCATACGGATTTTGCTGATCTGTACAGACAGCAACGCAACTACCACGGCCCAAAAATGTAGTAAGGACCTCATTAAAATAGACCATGTGACATCAGTGGTTCATCTTTCATTTCATTCATCAGTGTAGTTGTGAGAACAGTGTTTGTGCGCAACAGTCTTTGACGAACGTTTACTACAGGGCCGCGAGGCATGTGTGCGGTGCCGCTGACGCAGGAGCTGGCGTTCAGATGTGCCGGCCTTGTTTGCAAACAGAGGAATATGTCGTGATTGGCAGCGACGCTGACCCGGAAGAGAAGAAATAAAGTCGTTTTCTTTTGTTGTGTTTTTTTTATTGATTTTTGTTTATGAGAGTGCGTGTGCATTCCTCTGCTTGCAAACAAGGCGCAGCACATCCGAGTTCTATGTCAGAACGCTGGATAAAGTCGTCATTTTTGGGGGGTTTTGTACACAAAAAGTATTCTCGTTACTTCATAAAATTTGCAAAAAGTTTGGAACGACATGAGGGTGAGGAATGACAGAATTTTCATTTTAGGGGGAACTATCCCTTTAAGTAGTAGAAACTAGTTTTCACCGGAGGGTTAACTTGTTTTGCAAAATTCAACTCTGAAAAAATAAAAAATATACCCAGATTTTTTGCATATGAGTTAACATTTCTGAAGAGGGGCCCTAAATAGCTAGACATAAGGGGCGAAACCCAACAACAACTGTTTTGCTCTCATTTAAGTGGGGAAAACGCTAGAAAAAAAGTTGAAGGCTCCTTTTGGGTGCAGCCAATGTGTCAGGAGGCATCCCACTAGGTTTTGAAACAGGGCTTGTTACTCAGGACTAAGAGTGTTTTCCTCCCGCAGGTGTTTGTTAACTTTGCTAAAGAGCAGACAGACGATGATCAGCTCAGGGAGGTCACGGTAAACGGCGGAGGATCCGTGGCCATTCGAACCAACAGACCTCAGCGGCCCGCGGACCTCAAACTCGAGAAATCCAGCAGCTTTTCCAATCCACGCTCTCCTTCAACGCCCTCTATAGATCAAGCTACTCGCTCAGTACAAACCCCTGAGCCTTCATTTACCGGTTCAAAGACCAAAAAGAGCAAATCAAACAGTCTGTCAGTCTCAAGACCGCAACAGCAGATCCGGATGGAGCCTGTTGGCGAGGCAGCTAACGAATCAAACCCCCATGAAGACCAGACTCCTGGGAAAAAAGACCCATCCACATTGTTTATTGTCAGTACCAAAACGCAAGAAAGCAAAGTGTGAAAAGACACAGATATTAAGAACTGAACAGTCATGATGTGGATCACCAGTGAGTCATTTTTGGTGCCTTGTTCGCTTGTAGATTTCCAAAATGGACTGCAATCAGTTAATCATTCCGTTTGGCTTTCCTGGCGAGTCAGCAGTTCCTCACCGATTGTTTGTCCCGTTCTTACTCTGAAACTTGAAGATGGCGCATGGCATCACGCATTTGTTTTTTCAGGAATTCTTTCCTGGACTCTTTAATGAATTAATGAATTATGCATAAAATCACGAACGTCGGTTGCACTTCCGTTTGCTTTGTGCAACCCAATTTGGATATGATTTTTTTCCCCCTGAATGTTACATTCTAACAAACCTCTTTATTTCTACAAGTATGTAAAGGTCACATGTGCAGTGCAGAGATGGTGTCTGACACAGAAACTGCCTTCATGTACTCTGCATTTTTATTTCCTGATTTTTGTATTGCTTTAGATTTGTCTTTTTTCCTCTGAAGCACTTTAGCTCAAAACAGTTCTAGTATTGTAGTCTGGATTATCACTGTGTCTCTTCACTGCAGTAATTGTTACAATGCTTGATATGTAGCTCTTTTTATGTAATATTTATTGTCTGTACATACAGGAGATATTATGTATGAATTGAGTAAAATGAAGTTTGAATGTGGAGATTGTAATCATCCCTATGTGCATGACGCTGGATGTTAAAATGCTGGGATATTTATATGCAAATCTGTGTGCATTAATAAATATCTGGGTAGTGTGCAGATGTTTGATGTGTGCACAATGTTTTATAAAAACACTGTTTGGGTAGAAGTTAACACAGTAACCAAATTGCTTATAAAACTGATGTATTCTCGAAGATGCTTATACAAAGTGGGCTCGTTTGGGCTCCAGTCGTGCCGCTGCATTCTGAATCATTTGTGGATGTTTGTGCATGATGGAAGTCTGTACTGCACTAGTCCACTAGTCCGGCAATGGCAAAGGCCTGGACAATACGTTGCGCAGCATGTTCCATTAGGAAGGGCCTGATCTTTCTGGTGATTTGTGCAATGCAAACCTGCAAGACTGAGCTGTTCTTGCAATGGTGCCTTTGAAAGTCAGCTGGTCATCAAAGATTTCTGACCGGGATCATTTGATGGGATAATTGTTGATGAACCTAGCTGGATGGTGAAATCATGCTGTAGAGTCGGAGTGGCAGGCAGAGAAGACGAGAAGCTCAGGCTTTGCCAGGTAGAGCTAAAGGTGATGTTCCTTCATCCATGCCGAGACGTCCGCCAGGCAGCCTGAGGTCCGCACGGCTACCGTTGGATCATCTGGTTGAAATGAAAGATAGAGCTGTGTGTCATCGGCATAGCAATATCAGGAGAAACCGTGAGCCCGTATGATGGGTCCCAGTGATGTAGTGTATGTGGAGAAGAGTCCAAGAACTGATCCCCGATTCACAGTATCAAAGGCGGCGGATAGATCACACAGAGTGACATGTATTTAATTTTGTACAGATATTTAGTGCTCATTGTTGATGTAGGCCATTATTAAATATTCCTTTTATATAAAATTGACAGTCACTGATAACATCATCTCCAGCCAGATCTTCATATGAAGTTCTGTATAATAACTTGACAACACCTTATCATATCATAAAATATCTAATGTTCTTCTCTCAAATTATTATACAGCCTTTATAGCCTCATATTGGAATAGTATATTGAATGTGTGTACTTAACTTGTAATACAGACTACTTATAATTAACTAGAATAGAAAAAAATGAAAATGGTTACCAGTTACAAGATCTAAGATAAACACTTTCTCCAAAATGGTCATAAAAATGTTAACCTAAAATATCTAATAATATCTCTCATGTAATATAACGTAAGTCAAGTGAAAGCGGTTGACGGATGTTTATTGGCTGAAATGGTTGTCATGGTTATCATGACAGGGTATTTCTAGCTCCGCCCCTTTTCCCTAGCA
This sequence comes from Labeo calbasu, assembly GCA_019740295.1. Taxonomy (NCBI): domain Eukaryota; kingdom Metazoa; phylum Chordata; class Actinopteri; order Cypriniformes; family Cyprinidae; genus Labeo; species Labeo calbasu. Next base: position 19,458 of record JAHKKF010473618.1, read on the forward strand.
TTAGCTATTAGCCGTCGCAGCTTACGGCAGCTGTTTTGGACCTTTTCTAAATTTCTTTGTTTTTGTCAGTGAGAAGACTTTGAAATGGTTTTGTTAAATAGCAATAACAATGAGGAACAGGATTTAATGTAAGTGTATTTTTAGCCGGTAGCTAATGATCTGATTTGTCTCAGTATTTACACGTCAGTTGTTTTTGTTAGCCGGTAAAGCTCATTAGCCACATATAAAAAACAAACATCAAATACGTCAAAGAAAAGTCTTATTTGCTTTCACCGTTTTACGTTAATGAAATGATTTATGCATTTGTTTGAAACTGTGGCGTTAATTTCATGTAAATGGAGGTGTAGCACCTCAGCTAAATGACAGGTCATTATTTACAGTAAAACAGCTGTAACGTTATGATTGAACTAATTAAAGGGGAAATAACCGGCAGATCTAAATAAACTTCTAGAACAGAAACCGTATTTCGTAGCTGTATATGGAAGTGGTCTTTTCTCATTATGACTTACTCACTGGTGACTCACTGGCGGCTTCTTCACTAAACAATAA
>JAHKKF010473636.1:0-31202 GCA_019740295.1 Labeo calbasu
ACACTGGCCACTACGTTGCGCCCCAAAATTCTTTGGTAATCATCAGATTTCATGATACCGTTCACACAGTCAAGGCACCCAGTGCCAGAAGCAGCAAAACCACCCCAAAATATCTTTGAACCTCCACCATATTTGACTGTAGGGACTGTGTTCTTTTCTCAGAATGTTCTCCGAGAAGGATTGTGGTTTTGTCACAAAAGGTTTTGGCAAACTCCAGTCTTGCTTTTTTATGCCTTTGTGTCAGCAGTGGTGTCCTCCTGTGTCTCCCTTTTTATTCAGATGGCAACGGATAGTGCGAGCTGACACTGTTGTACCCTGTGTCTGCAGATCAGCTTGAATTTATTTGGAAGTTACTCAGGGTTCTTTATCCACCATTCGAACATTACGTTGTAATTTTTCATTAATTTTGCTTTTCCGTCCATGTCCAGGGAGGTTAGCTACAGTGCCATGGGCTGTAAACCTCTTAATGAAACCTCTTGGTGCACAGTGGAAACAGGAACATTAAGATCTCTGGAGATGGACTTGTAGCCTTGATATTGTCCATGTTTTTGCACAATATTTTCTCTCAAATCTACAGACAGCTCTTTACACTTCTTTCTTTTCTCCATGCTCAGTGTGAGACACAACACAAAGGTTGAGTCAACTTTTCTCCATTTTAACTGTTTGCAAGTGTGATTACTATATTGCCCACACCTGTTAATTGTCACAGGTGTGTCTAAATACAAATTACAGGAGCATCACATGCTTGAAAAGCAATTATTTCTTACAATTTTGACAAGGTGCCAATAATTTTGTCCAGTCCATTTTTGAGTTCTTTGTGAAATTTTATCAAGTTTGACTCTTCTTCTCTGTTTTTTTTTTTGTGTGTGTGTTGTTGCAGTGCAAACAAAAACAATAAGCACGTGAATACCAAAACATTTGCATTTGGAATGATTTTCTGAGAGAAGTGTTGCATTTTCTGACAGAATTGCAAGGGTGCTGATATTTTTGGCCATGACTGTATAGCAGAAATAGAGTGGAAGACGCCACAAATTAGTATGTAACGCTTGAACGGCCATTCATCCGTTCTCCTCCAAGCCAAATGTCTTGTGACTGTAATTACATAGAACAGTTTCACCAGCTTTATTAGAGTTTATTGCCTCGTTTGGTCTGGACAAAGTGTTTTATTTTTTCACGTGTTATCCTGATGGGCAAAACACAGCTTTCCTGTGTAAACATAACAAATAAATAATTATTTGCTGGAGCTCTTGAATTATGTGTGGCACCCAAGTCACAGTTTTTGTCATTTATGTTATGGAGTTGTATTCATAGTGGAGATGGTCTGACATCCAGAGCTTTGCAGAGAAACGCTGACTCTTTGATTAAAGCGTGTTTCCGTCGAGAATCTGATGGGTTGCATTCATCTTGTGTGAGATGTACTTGCACAGGCTGGATGCTGTAACTGTCATTCAGAAAAAGTCATCCCTCGATGTAAAGTGTGTTTCTTACTTTTTTACACTTGTGGGTGGGATGTAAGGAGACCCCACGGCATGCTGAAGTGGTTTGTGATGTCATTTAAGTTAGCTTAAAGAGTCAGGCTTTCCTTTAGGGAGAGAAGAGTGGTTGTAAAGAAAGGGAGAGTAAGGAAGTGAACATAAAATTCATTATTCATCTGGCTGCGAGGAAAGCTGTTCCATAATTCATCCCGTTTCAGCAGCGGAATTAGAGAGATATGCTTAGCTCAAAGGCTGTCCGGGCTTCAAACAGAAGTTAGGCCCAGCTTCTCAACCGTAATCTCTGTCGTGACCTCGCCTGTCACTCAGATGTTTTATGTAAAGAGGATGCAACTTCAGATAATAATCCAGTTACTTAAATGCTTAGAAAACATAAACAAAAGGTATTTCATCTTGTGATTATTTCTGCATTTTATTTGGAACTTTGTAGATGCAAACCCAAAGATATAATATTCATAATAAAGGACTAATTTATACCCTAATATTTCACAATATTGCTGTTTTTACCAAATTATTGATCAATTTGATGCATCCTGGCTAAGTTTTAGAGTCCATTGTAAGTGCATTACTGTAAATGCTAAACTGTAAATTACTAACTTAGGGAAAAATTTAAAGTATTTTCTGTGTAATCGATCTTAACATGAATTGAAAGTTCATTTAATGGGTTATATAGTGGATAAAGTCGTGATCCTGGATCAGCAGAGGCTGTCCTGTTCAGCTCATTTCAGCCCTGTACTGCATTCAGTGTTGCACAAGATTAATGGAGAAATGATTCAGTGCTGAACGACTCTGACATTTATTTGGAACTTCTGGAACATGGAAATGAGCCTTAATAGCTTGTATTAATCACTCATACACATCAGTAATCGCCCAGTTCCTGTAGTGACATCTATAAATGTAATCGACTACTGGGATTCAGAGATGTTTATAAATAGACTCTTCAAAATCTAGCGAGTTGCTTATTTAGTCAGCACTTTAAGTCCTAATAGGCAGGTTTACCACAGTGAAAAGCATTTCAAAGGCAGACAGCATGATTATGAATTTTGAATACATTCTAGAGGATCATTACTTTCATCTTTTGCGAAGAAATCAATGTATTGGCACAAACTCTGGAGGGAAAAAATCAAGGTGGTAGATAAAATGTCAAATACAAATATAAACTACTGATCAATTAAACTGATTTTTAAAATGTTTTTGAAAAGAAAACTTTTCTACTCCCCTAGGTACAAAAGTTTTTTATTTGATCAAAAATACAGTAATATTGCAATTTAAAATAATTTTCTATTTGAATATATGCTAAAATGTAATTTATTCCCATTATGCAAAGCTGATTTTTCAGCATCTTTACTCCAGTCTTCAGAGTCACATGATCCTTCAGAAATCATTCTAATTTGCTGATTTGCTGCTCAAGAAACATTCCTTATAATTATCAATGTTGAAGACAGTTTTTGCTGCTTAATATTTTTATGGAACAAGTGAGGGTTAAAAAAAAAGAAAAATAAATTAGTCATTTTGTTCAGCAACGACACATCAGATTGATCGAAAATTAGAGTAAAGACAATTATAATGTTACGAAAAGTTTTGTTTATTGAACTTTTTATATTTAAAGAATCCTGAAAAAAAAAATCACTGTTTTTGAGCAGCAAATCAGCATATTCAAATTATTTCTGAACAATCATGTGACACTGAAGACTGGATTAAAATTCAGCTTTGCATCACAGGAATAATATTTCACAATATTACAATTTTTACTGCATTTTCAATCAAAAAAAAGCCTTTGTGAGCATAAGGAACTTCTTTAAAAAAATAAATAAAAATCTTAATCATTCTAAAATTATGTAAATTAATTACGTAATATTTCGATTAATCTAATTAATCACAAAATAAATTTGACTCTGAAAATACAAACAAAAGATTATTTAAAGCTATTTTTGTGTTAATTGAGAAAGTATCAAGTAGACATTACGAATTGTAGCTTCAGAAAGAAATATTTTATTTGATTCAACATAAAATTTATTACACATAAATATTTAGGCTGCAACGGCCAAAAGTAAACTATGGAACATAAAAGAAGATCATTTGAGAAACATCTCAGTATTTTTTGTTCATATGATGAAAGCTTTGTTACCAACAGTCTTCAAAATACCTTCTGTCATGTTCCACAAAAGAAAGGTTTGAAGTGCCATGGGGGTGAGCAAATGATGACAATTACTTTTTTTTTTTTTTTGGTGAACTGTCCCTTTAATGTTTTTGTTTTTCTTCTTCTTTTTTTAATGAAATGACACTCTAAATAAGAAACTAAATCTGCCAGCAGGTGGTGGTAAATGTCTTTATGAGTCATTCATTCATTGATTCATTCGGCTGATTCATTCAGGAAAGAAGTAAACAGCTCTCTTTGTGAATGGGCTTTTGAATCATTGATTCACATGATTCGTTCAAAACGCGGATTCATTCAGAAATTAAACACCACTGTGTTGCTCGGAGACGTCCAACAATTCTACTATGGCTTCAGAAGTAATATGTTCTCTGCAGAATTGAGCCAAATAACATAATGTATTAAAATATAACACATTATTAACTTCTTATTTATTGAACTGTTGTATAAAATCATATTTAAGCTCGTGATAGATCGGGACAAAATCAGGACTCATGTCATATTGCTCTTGCTGCCTGTGTGATATTGTGTGATATGTGATATATATAAATATGGGACAAAATACATACAGGGGCATTTTTTTTTGCACCAGTATCTTTTTTTTAGGGCAAAAATGCATTTGTGGAGTTGTTGCCCTGCATCGTATTTGTCAACAGTCAACTATATGAAATATAAGATGACGTACAGATCTTGGGGGCGGGGCCAGTGCGTTAACTGCGTTAAAATATTTTAATAAAATATTGTGTCATATATTAAATACGTTAAACTGACAGCAATATTTGTGTATGTTTTGGAACAAGGCCACTGTGTTTGACTGTCTTTCTGTGTGTGTGTCTCTCTCTTACAGACCTTGGTCTGGATCAGTTTGTGGTGAAACGCTATGATGGAAAGGTAAGCAGCGCGATCTGTGTGCGTGTGCATATGTGGGCGAGTGAGTGGGAACCGAATAGTTACTTTGCCATTGTGCAGCTCGACAGGATGACGCAGGATGGAGACGTTTGTTCTCATTCACTCTTCATAAAAATCTTTCACTCTCTCTCCACAGAAGCTCATCCACAGCTCAGTCGTGAGCACGCATTAAGACGTTCACTCTTGTGCAGTCTAAAAAAACTTGTTGCACGCTTGACGCGTTTTGCATGACAAGTTACACATACATTTCCATTTAGGGACATTTGTTGTCATTTATATTTTAATGTATGTTTTCTGTTTTTACAAAATACTGATCTGCATCCGATCTCTGCTTTCTGGTTCATGTCTTATCTCTTTGTTCTTGATGTCTCCAGGTTACAATCTTTAAACACACCTCCACTGTGTCTATTTTTATGTCTATCCTTGCCTCAAATCCTTGGTCTGTCTGTTTTGTGTTGTCCTCTAGTAACAGAAAAACACATATTTAGTCATTTTGGTCAATACCAATAGCAGTAATAACCAATAATGTTTCCGATATTATAAATCTATATTTTCTTACTTGCTTTTTTACATTTATTTATTCATTTATTTAATAAAATGTTGTTAGCTAGTATTGGGGAATCTATAGTTTTTCAATCTATAGTGTAATCATATGTGGCCTATTCTACAGAATTGGTCTAAACTGCTGTCCCAAAACCAAAAAACACATTTAAAAAGCATTTAAGTATTAAAATATTAGATGTTTACTAAGGTCCTTCTATAAACTGTTGAAACCCACAATAATATTTAAAATTTCATTAAGCTTAATATATATTAAATCATCACTTATTTTTTCCTTTCAATTGAGAGGTGGCTATCTTGAACCCTAACCCCTAAATTTCAACTTTAACTTCAAAATTTGAAAACGATATTGAAGTAATTTTTGTATTTTTTTCCATTGTTGTTTTTAAAAGTATCTTTTGATTCTGAAGTTAAAAAAAAAATATATATATATATATATATATATATATATATATATATATATATACATTTTCTTTGTAAATTATGAAACTTTGTTAAAAAAAATGTCCTGAATTTTCCTGTCACTACCGAAATGTTTTAGTCCGTTGGCTGAGACTGATTTTAACTACCCCCCTACATTTATGATGAGAAAATATTCCTGTGTCCCTCTCTCTCATAGCTACATGGTGAGTAGATAGGTCCCGTCATTTTGAGGTAAATGTGTTCAAAATTGTAAAAAATCTGTGTGTAACTTTAAGGAATGTTGGGGAGTTATTCAATAACATTTAGTAACATTTGTGTACCACTGTTCAGAACTGTGCTAGCTAACCATGTACTGATTAGCATCTTTGAGTTAGGTTCAAAAGTATCTAAAATTGATGAAACAATAATGACATGTTTTGGTCGTGACTGTTTCAGTGGTGACAAATTTATGGAATAACACCCCAGAAAAACAAAACAAACAAAGATGTCACTACCGAAACTCTACCAAATGTTTTGATAGTGACATCTTTGTGTTTTTGAGTGTTATTTCATAAATTTGTCACTACTGAAACAGTCACCACCAAAACATGTCATCATTGTTTCGGTAGTGACAAAAGGGAACACATAATCCTTTATTTTAGGGCAAATTAAACAAAATTTTAGTACAGTTATGCAGTTTTTTGTATTTTAGTAAGTTTTAGTAGTGTTTTAATATACAAGTTAAAATTCGGTAATGTGATGTGGTCGCTTCCAAAACATTACTGTCATTACTGAGAATGTGCAGTCACGACCGAAACATGGGATGTTTTGTCAAAAATAAAGCATACTGAATTATCAACCAAGATGTTATGATAGTGTTTGGTTCAGTGTATATTCAAGCTAATGAATCCTTAAGTTTGAAATCAGTATGATCAACTTTTTGCCTTTTACAAAGAAATATTGGATTCAAAGTACAGCAAATCTCATAAATTACCAATTGTAATAAAATAGCAAAAATATATACTTGCAATGTAGATATAAGAAATGTCTTAATAGTAAATAATATATAATAATAATAATAATAATAATAATAATATAATAATATAATAATAATATAAATAATAATAAATGTCTCTTCTAATTAAATTTTTATTACTGTATTTTGGTAGTGACAAATTTGGGGAGAGGACAAATATTCCAAAATTTTCTGAAAATACAATATGAGAATTAACTGCATAATTAGTAGAATGTGTTACTTTGGATATTATACAGTTTGCATACATACACATTTAAAAAGAAACTTTTTTTTAAAGATGTTTCCAACTCTTGACTTTTAACCAATTCTGTAGAATGGCCCATATATTTTAACTAATTTAAATGCAAAGTTTAATATTAATTGCCAGTAGATATAATAATAATAATAATAATAATTTGTATATATTACATCAATTCTAAATGTTTTTTAAAGAAGACATTGCAGAGTGTGACGTCATAGTACAAAGGTGCAGCATCCATGAAAATTTCAGGTGATGTGACCATGACTTTAGTCCACCAATATCACAAGCATGCATGGTCTCAGTTGATGATTTTCGCAGAGTTGTTTGAGGTTTCAGGTCCCATTTTCCTTGTACAGGAAACAGACTCTTGTCTCCACAGTCATTAAGAGGGAACATTTGTCAAATGACCCGGTCAGAGAGCTGCTGTCATGGTACAGATGTACCTTTGCACAGGCTGATCTCTGGACTGGGTTGGGTCACCTAATGGCTGTATGTGCTGTTCACACACACGATTTAACTAGGCATATTTGTTTGCACATTAGTCATAATGAGTTGGTGAATCAGGTCTCAGGTCAGATGCTGTTATGGCACTCTACAGTTTCTCAATGAAGTCTCACAGTTAATCACACCAGGGTTTTTTTTTTTTTTCTCTATCTATCCACTTAGTATGGATAATAACATTTTAGTATGCTCAAACCCTTATTGCTCTGTACACTCTGAGAAATAAAGGTACAAAGAGTCCATAGTGGTCCAGTAAGGATGCATATTAGTACCAAAAGTGTACCTTTTGAAAAGGTACTGCCCCAGAGAAAGCTTTTGTACCATTTTTCTGGGAGTATAATTACACTTGAGTGTTTCTTGATCAGGTTTGTGTTTTGCTGTGCAGCTGAAAAAGTGAAGGAAGTCGTTCTTGGCCAGTTGATCAGGGGTGCAATGATTTTTAGAGTAAATCTCAGCGACCTGTCAAGAACATATCCAGGTCATTTTTCACTCCAAAATCCAAGGACATAAATACGAAACTGTATAATTTCTGCTGTTCAAATGGATTTGGAAAAATAATACCTGTTTTAAACAGATTTCCCAAACCCTTCCCCATCTGTTGTCGGTTTAACAAATAATGTAGATAGTCCTGCCTCAAAATCATTGATTGAAAATTTTAGCATGATAAATGTATTTTCCAAATACCATAGTTACTGTAGTTTTAAATTATTACAGTACTGTGGCTACTGCTCTCTTATGAAATTGTGTAAGCTTCAGAAAGAGATCACTTAATTATAGTTTTACAGTAGTAAAATAATTGTAGTAACTATTGCATGTTGGTGGAAACCATGAAAACCTGCTTTTTGTTCCTGCACAGTCCTGTATAAATGCATAAGGTCACTTGTCTTGATCTATAGCCTTTGTTTTTGTGTTATTTACTGGCAAAATTCCATTTCCACATTGTGTGATATGCCCTCTTTCCATTTCCATTTCCTTCTGCTGTCGTTTTGTTACCCTGGGTATTTTTGGCCTTAGGGATATGGAATATGTCTTATTTCTTCATTTCCATATTTCTGTCAAATCTCGTGCCTGGTTTGCTCCATACGGCGTCCCGGCAGGACTGCTGGATCCGTCTCCCTGTCGTCTTCTTCCACACTTCCTCGTGTCGCCACGGCCACTAAATCCTGGATGGAGTAATGCAATTCCAGGAGCTGTATTTTTAGCAAGTTAGCGCATGGGTGCACTATGCTAACAAACACTCTTGTGTAATTGTTTTGCTTTTTGCGAGCGTGTGAACACACCAGCACTTTTAACCTTCTTGTTCGTCATCTATCAACAGTATTTTGCAGGTCATCGCAGCTGGTGCTTCGCAAGTGTGACTTTCACAGCTAAAACGGGTTGTGTGTGTGAGAGAAAGAGAGAGAGTGAGCGTGTATGTGCATTCCCTTCAGCCCACTCTAATGCGCACAAGTGTTTTGCAAACACTATGTATGTTTTCCAACAATATGATGTCAGCGTTGGGGAAACTAGTTTGTCAAGCTAAAACTTCTAATTTAAATAATCTATCTGTCTATCTAGACATTAACTTATCATATTAAAATGTAACATGACAATGGACTAAAAATTTGAAAATGTAAAATGTTGCACAGAGGCTTTTGGTTAAACTATTAGCAGTTTGTAAAGATGTGGTCCACATCTTAAGGCTGCAGAGAACAATTTGACATAAGAAATTGCTGCTTCTTGTTGGGAAAAAATTGCTTGTTAACTATTGTAACACTATTAAGTTAACATATACAGTTGAGGTCATAAGTTTACATACACTTTGCAGAATCTAATTATTTTAACAAAATAAGAGGGGTCATACAAAATGCATGTTATTTTTTATTTAGTTCTGACCTGAATAAAATATGTAACATGAAAAAGATGTTTACATATAGTCCACAAGAGAAAACAATAGTTGAATTTATAAAAATGACCCGGTTCAAAAGTTTACATACACTTTGACTCGTAATACTATTTTGCTACCTGAATGATCCACAGCTGTTTTTTTTTTGTTGTTGTTCAGTGATGGTTGTTAAACTACCCACTGTTCTTTAAAAAAATTCTTCAGGTCTCACAGATCCTTTGGTTTTCCAGCAGTTTTTGTATTTGAACCCTTTCCAACAATGACTGTATGATTTTGAGATCCATCTTTTTAACTATTGAAAGCAGGTTCAAACACTCACTGATGCTTCAGAAGGAAACGCAATGCATTAAGAGCCAGGGGGTGAAAGCTTTTTGAATGTAGCTCAGGGTAAATGTAACTTATTTTGTCTTCTGGGAAACATGTAAGTATCTTCTGTAGCTTCTGAAGGGCAGTAGTAAATGATAAAAATATGCTATTTAGGCAAAATAAGAAAAAATGTACACATCTACATTCTGTTCAAAAGTTTTCAACCCCGGCTCTTAATGCGTCGTTTTTCCTTCTGGAGCATCAGTGAGCGTTTGAACGTTCTAAAATAGTTGCATATGAGTCCCTCAGTTGTCATCAGTATGAAAAGATGGATCTCAAAATCACACAGTCATTGTTGGAAAGGGTTCTAATACACAAAAATGCTGAAAAAAGCAAAATATTGTAGTTTAACTGTTCAGGACAAACAAAGGACAACACTAAGCAAAAAAACACAGCTATGAATCATTCAGGTAACAACACAGTATTAAAAATCAAGTGTATGTAAACTTTTGAGTCAGAATTTTATGAATTCAACCATTATTTTCATTTGTGGACTATATAAAAAACATATTTTATGTGAAATATCTTATTCAGGTCATTACTAAATAAAAAAAAATAGCATGCATTTGGTATGATCCCTCTAAATTTGGTAAAATAATTAACATTTTGCAGATTCTGCAAGGGCTATGTAAACTTTTGACCTCAACTGTATTAGCATATTAATTCTAACCCTAGTAGCATCACTGCTTATATCTAATTACTCCCCAACGCTGATAATATGTATTTATCTATATGAACATGTAACTGTATATCTGTGTTCAATCTCTTTTAACACATGAATTCATTGTTCCTCTAGGCATCGAGATGTCCTGCATTGTTTTTTTGTTTTGTTTCTGTTTTTTTGAGAATATAATTGTTTTGTTGCATTTGTGGTGACAGTGATTAATTTGTGCTCTTTCGGCTCTTTCTGTGTCCATCTAACCAATAAACCCCGTCATTCTCTCCTCTGCCATCTTTTTACTTCTCCATCCATCCCTATGGATCCCCCTCCCCCTTTCTGTGCACCCCTCCCTCTCTGCAGGACTTCTGGCAGGTATGGGGCGTGTGCCAAGCTGCATGGGACTGCGTGTGCGTGAATGCGTCATTTAGCCTCTGTAGCGGCTCTACTGAAAGTTTTACTAGACCTCTTAATCCTTCTCTCTTTCTTTCTCTCTCATTCTTCTCCTTGAGTTGTCAGAGAGGAGATCCACATAAGATCCCAGATGTGGAGCTCTGGCCAAACAATGCATTAAAAGCCTCTACATTTCATTAAAAATCAGTGGATGGGTAATAAAACTCGGTCAGCCCGGGCCAGATGAGCGGAAGAGCTTTAGCTCAGCAGAAAAGAGAGATTTAAATAGTATGACTACAGCAAAGGAAAAGTGAAGTTACTGACAGTGCATTTTCCAGAAGAGCAGAGTGGAGAGGCTGACTGGAGCAAATGTAAAGCTGGATCAGATAGCGTATGGCCAGATCAGTGGCGAGTGAATTGTGAAATTTCTTGGCCATAAATATTTTGTGCCCTAAAAATCTATTTTTGTCCATATTATGCAAAAGTTTGGGGTCAGTAAGAGTTTTTAAGAATTAATTTCATAAGAAGTCACTTCTGCTCATCAAGGCTGCATTAATTTGATTGAAAAAAAATACAGCAAAAATAGTAATATTGTGAAATATTATTAGTTTAAAAGAACTGTTTATTATTTTAATAGATTTAAAAAATGAAATTTATTCCTTATTCCTCAGCATCATTACCCCAGTCTTCAGTGTCACGTGATCCTTCAGAAATCAAAGTGGTGATTTGGTGCTCAAAAAACAACTCTTATTATTATCAATGTTGATAATAGTCTTTGATAAAGAGTGTTTAAAAGAACAGCATTTATTTGAAAAGTCTTCGCTGTCACTTTTGATCAATTTAATGCATTCTTGCAAAATAAAAATAATACATTTCTTAAATCCTAAGGACCCCAAATCTTTAAACAGTAGTGTACTGTTTAAACCGTTTAAGCATTTTTATTTTTAAAGTTGATTTTTTTTTTCTCTCTTTAGTAGTAGTAGGCTCTCTTTTATTTTGAATTTGACCCTGGTTATGAAATAACAAGGTATACTTCTTGTACATGACATGTATTTAGCTAGCTATAAATAAAAGTTATTGGTTAGAGTTTGTATTTGACATGTTTGTACATGCTCGCAACGGTGTCATTTCTGTGGCTCTGGCACTAACGTTGTAAAGTGAAGAAATGATCTAAAGAAACTGTAAGTGGTGTTACCAGGGTGTTGCTGTATGTGGGTATTCTGGTTGATTGCTACAGTGCCTTGCGAAAGTATTCATACCCCTTCATTTTTTAATGTTTTATGTTGCTGCCTTATGTTAAACTGTTTTAAATTACTTTTTTTCCACATCAGTCTATGCACCATAATGACAGGATTGTCACTTCATAAATATATATATATATAAACAAAAAAACTGCAATAAGTACATTGCATAAGTATTCATGCCCTTAACTCAGTACTTAGCTCAAGAACCTTTACAGCCTCAAGTCTTTTTGGCTATAATGCAACAAGATTTGCACATCAACATTTGGCAATTATCTGCCATTCTTGCCTCACATCTTCACCTCTCAAGCTGTGTCAGCTTGGATGGGGGCTCGCAGACATTTTGAGGTTTCTTCAGAAATGTGTGATTGCGTTCAAGCCCAGGCTCTTGCTGGGACACTCAAGTACATTCACAGAGTTGTCTATAAGCCACTCTTGCTGTGTCCTTAGGGTCATTGCCCTGTTGGAAGGTGAACCTTCTGCCCAGTCTGAGGTTCTGAGTGCTCTAGACTGGGTTTTCATTAAGGCTATCTCAATATTTTGGTGCATTGAGCTTTTCTTCCACTCTGAAGAGTCCCTCACTCCCTGCCACTGAAAAAACAGCCCCGTGAGGCTGAGCATGAGGCTGCTACCAGCACACTTTAGTTTTGGGTCGGTACTCTGCAGGTGATGAGCAGTGCCTGGTTTCCTTCAAACATGATGCTTGGAATTGAGGCTCATCAGACCAGAAAATCTCGTTTCTCACAGTCTGAGGGTACTTTAGGTTCTTTGTTGCAAATTCCAAGTGTGTTTTCATGCGTCTTCACTGAGGAGAGAATTGAGTTTGGCCACACCATTATAAAGCCCCGATCGGTGAAATCTTGCAGTGAAGTTTGTCCTTCTGTAAGTTTCTCCCATCTGCATATATGATCATGGAGCTCAACCAGTGTGACCATCAGGTTCTTGGTATAACCAAGGCCCTTCTCCATCAATTGCTCAGTTTGGCCAGGAGACCAGCTCTAAGAAGAGTCCTAGTTACTTTAAACTTCTTCCATTAGGGGAAACTGAGACTACATGCTTCAGTGAAACTTCAATGCAGCAGAATTTTTTTCTGAACTTTTCCCCAGATAAGTGGCTTGATGCAATCCTGTCTTTGAGCTCTACTGGTGTTTTTTTCTTGTTAACCTCAGGGCTTGGTTTTTGCTCTGATATGCATTTTCAGCTGTTAGACCATTTAAGATGTGTGTGCCTTTCCAAATCTTACCCATTCAATTGAATTTGCCACAGGTTAACTTCACTCAAAGTGTAGTAACATCTACAAGCAATATGAATGCTTCTGAGCTAAATTTCAACTGTTCCACATGAGGGTATGAATACTTATGCAGTGGAATCATCAAGTTTTTCATTTCTAATAAATTTGCAAAGATGCTAAAAAACAGGGTTTTTTTTTGTTTTTTGCTGTGCCATTATGGTGTATGGAGTGTAGATTGATGTGGAAAAAACGTAATTTAAAGCAGATTAGCATAAGACAGCAAAATAACAAAATGTGAGAAAAAAAATATATATATATATGAATTATTACTTTCTCAAGGCACTGTGTGGCCGCTTACTAGTCAAAGTCAAAAGAGTCCTAAGTCTCTATGATATTCTAATCTCTAGATGTGGCTTGGGTCCCTCCTTCATTGTAAATCGATGGGATTTTTATGCCTTTTATCATCTGCATATAGTAAAAACCATATCAGACTGCTCCTGACAAAGCTGCGTAAGGAGAGGAATCTTTCATGTACATAGCATAAACACATGCACACCAAAGTTTAATATTTAGGTCAGGGATTTACTTTAATCTCTAACGTCAAGCATGAGTGATGTTTTCCTTATCAAACACTATTAATGAATGTTTTCAAACTGCTCAATCACTCCGCTCTTCTACCATTGTTAGATCAAACAGGTAGTTCCAGCCCAAACTCACGCCATTGGTTGAGCCAGAAGTTGACATTATGAACCGCCCCAGCAAACAGACCATAACAGTGTTTACACGCAAAGTCAGTGACTTTGTAGTATTTGCTTTTTTAACATTGGCAATGACAAGAATTCACCTTCAAGACTTGTGTTATTGAAAAGTGAGTGGACACACCCAGACTCACATACTGCATGTTCAAACCCATCAGGAAAACATATATATGCACATATGTACACTGAGTATGCGGCACACCCCAGTTTGTACAAGACCTTCCTGGGACATGAAGGCAGTGATAAGCACTTTGAATTAATGTGAATTGATCTGGAAGATTTCATTCTGCTGACGCCCACCTATGTTACCCACACACTCAAGGTCTAGCGTGTGCACATGTGCAGTAGGGTCTGTTATGGAATAGTGTTGAGGGAGGCCAGCTGCTGTCTCTCCCTGCTGAATTATTGAGCGTAGAGACTATCCTTTATGTGCCGTACAGAGAAAGCAGGAGTGTGTGTTATGTGCATGCATGTGCAAATGCTCATGTGCATGAATAATGCAGCACTAGGGATCAGAGCAGTGAGCCATAGACCTTAGTCAGGCTAGCGCCATATTTGATTTCTGACGAGAATGAAAACAAAGCTCTGAGGGATGGAAGTACAGTGTGTCCAATGGATTGTACTGTTGTCTGCCAGCATGGCAGTTGTTCAGCTGGAGAAACTTTCAGTAGACTAAAACTCCATAAACGGATTTAAAACTTATATATCATCTAGGACTTTTATACAGTGCATGCCATTGTAAATCCTAGAAACTTAATATTTTTTGATTGTTAAAACAGGTTATTGGAGTTTGTTTTGCAAGAAAATACTTCTTGACATTTCTTACTCCACAAACACTCTCAAAGAAGACTTAACCATGAGTTATCCATGAGTCCATCTTAAAATGTTTATCTTTTACACTAACTAACCAACCAACCGTTTCTTTGTAATTATATGAGAAATTTTACTAGCAATTTATGAGTGAAAATGATTTAAAAGTGAATCCTCCACCAAGGATAGCCTCTGATTACTCAAATACATCACAATACCATTATCACCATTCAGTAACAACACTAAGTACATTTTTACAATTTACTGTGAAACCAACTAGATATCACAGGGGGAAAAAAATGAATTTAATTAAATTAAATGTAGTATACCAAATACATACATTAAATATACAGACGCTGCAAAATAAAGTGTTACTTTAAATTTTATTCCCAGTGAAATGTTTTTTGTTTTTTTTTGTTTTTTTTTTTTTAACTCTTTTACCTTATGAAAACAGCAATCTGAAAGCACAAAGCATTCACGTTGGCATGCATGTATTTGGCTATGATGATCTGGTATTTATAGTATATAAACTAGTCTACACAACTCTGGTATCACTTGAGTTGGTATTCGTTACTGTAGTATTTATTGGTTGTTTTAAATAGTTTTAAAATATTTACTTTACACTAAAGTGCCAGTGTAGTTTGCATCTCGAGTCTGGGATTATGCCTCTAAATGATTAATATTTTAATTTATCTGTATAGTTTCAATTCATTGGCTAATTGTCTCATTACATCATTATTTGGGAGTACGTTTTTGCTGCTGCTACTAAAGTACAATCATTTGTATTTACTGGACAAAAAATCATAAAAATTGCAGGAGAGAGAAATCTTAGGTATTACACTTGTGAAAAATAAATGTACTAAAATGTATTTTAAATATACTACAAATACATTTACATATTATGTACTTTAAATAAAATACCCTGCAGTTGTACCGTTAGTGTACTAAACTGGTATATTTAAAGTCTACTAAATTGGAACAACTAATTTTGTACTTAATGCACTTTAATTGTATGAAAGTAGTGCTGAAGTCCAACTAAAGATATATTTAAGTATATTTGATTGTGCTAAAGTGGAACTATTGCAAGTATACTTAAATATCTGGCATTTAAAGACCAATATTATTTAAACATTATACAATCCTCATCAGTAGTAACATTAAAACACATTTTAGGCTTAATATTAAGAAATGTGCATTGTGCACAAGTAGTACTCCAAATAAAGTTTAATTACAATTTTTATATCAATAAGTCTCGAGCAATAAGTCTAGGGTAGTTCTAGAGTAGTTCTTGTAATTAATAGACAAAATTACTTTATGTCTTAGAACTGTCGGCAATAAGCTGAAAAATGTCTTGAGATTTGAGTATTCGACTCAGTCAGTAAGCGCCCCCTAGAGGAAGACATCTTTATGTCTCGCAGGAAAGAGTAGATCTCACAAAACCTGGAAAGACCCTTTTTTTCCATTTCAAAATCAAAAGAAAAATATATGTACATAGTTTTATGACCATTAAGATTTTTCAGATGTGATATTTTCATGACAATTTCCCCAAACTCCCCATGTTATGTGGGAAAAATATAGTATTGCAGTATTTTTTCTGCAATATAGGTAGTGTAATGATGGTTGCATTTAGGTATTTAAGTTGTGCTTTATTCTCAGGAAAAATGTCACAATATGAAGTCTTAATAGCCCTTCAAATAGGCTCAATTTGTTTGTATGAAAAATTGTGTGTTATTCCTTTTACTTTTGATTTTGGGATAAAATCTGGCCAGTGTCTGATCTCTGGCAACTCAAAAAGACGAATGTTCCTGCTCTCTCTCTGTCTCTTTTTCTTTCTGTCTCTCTGATGGAAGCGGCGACCTGTGCCTGTGCTTTAGATCTGTGCATGCCCTGCGCTGAATGCCTGCAACTGACTGGCTGCAGGACAGGCTGTTAGTGGGATGGGGTAGAGCTGGCGTTATGTAGCGCCCCCTGCCTGCGCTCGGTGACACCACAGTTTGCCCTGGATCCAGGAACACATTCTCCCTTCCTTTAATCTCTGCTCACTTGGCCTGTAACTGCATGAACGACACCAAGCACACAGCATGAGTTGACTAACTTTGGGTCAGAGGTTGTGTTATTTTGGGCAATCCCTCAAACCCTACTGCTAGGTACTATGATGCCACCGTGATCATATGATGGTTGGATAGTTGGAAGGGGGTGGAACCTACAATGTGTGGGATGCTGATAGAGCTGCCACCATGGAAACCACTCTGATGTCCTGTGGCCGACCTTTTTTTGACCTTTCGGTTCAGCAGGTGCCTTCCACAAACAATCTTGGAGTGTGAATCAGAAATGCATGCACACTGTACTCTGAATCTGGTTTAGATTTGTCACATTTCAAATGGAGAATTCACGCAAAAAATAAGATCATGTGATCATTAAGTTAACTTCGTATTATTACAAACCTATGGAGCACATAAGAAGAAATTTTGAAGAACGTTCACACTGCTTTATATAGTGACGGGCTGCTAAGATCCACCAATGACAAAATAGCATAAAGTCCTCATAAAAGTAATTCATATGACTTGTGTGTTATTTATTTTTTTCCAAGTCTTCTTAATGTCTTTGTATGAGGAACAGACTAAAATTTAAAAAATTTTCTTACTTGAATTTAACTTCAACTTCAATGTTTTATAGTTTCTTATACAAAGCTATTGTATGTTTATGATGTTGTACGAGTCGTATGAACTACTTTTAGGATATTTTGTTATTGTTGTTGTAATTTTTGGAGCTGGACGGCATTTATTCCCATTTACTTGTTTACTTAGTAGAATAAAGATACTGTTGACATACTAGTACTGGTCAAAATGATCAGTATTCTAATTTGACTATGTATTTTCAGTTTAGTGTACAACATAATGGGTCTATCTGGCATTTGTAATGAAGGAATGAATGAGTGTAGTGTCTGTGGAAAGTGGCCATTTTCTTAAGTCACTGTCAGGGTTTCCAGGTTTTCACAACAAAACCCGCCCATTTGCTACTCAAAACTAGCCCAAAAGTAGCCCAATGCTGTTTCGAGGGGGTGTCCCGGTAAAAATCATGTTCTGAGGGGTAAAATGCATGTTTTTTTGGTGGGATTCCCTGGGTAAAATCAGCATTTCAGGGGCTAAATATCATGTTATCGGGGTCGCTTCAACCCGCAGACATGAAAAACAGCTCAATGCAACAATGTTAAAGTAGCCCAATTCCGTGGAAAAACCACAGACTTGTCCACACTAGGCACTGTGGTGCTTTCTTCAGGTCATAGCTAACATGTATTTTTAAGATGAGATATCTTTCTAGAAACATCTTTCTAGTTCTACAGGCTCTTGAAGATAAAGGTATGAATGGCTGTGTTGTTCGTTGCAGTGGTGGTTCCTAGTGCTGGCTGCCATCATGTTATCGACGGGCTGCAGAACAGGCTATTATTTTTGATAATTTGACCGCAAATAGGATGTATTACCAGTAAAAAGATGATGTCATCGTGGTTTGGCAAGCAATCTGATTTATTGTTGATCGAAATTAATACTGTGGGGTTTTGTGTATAAACTGCAGCAGTTGAAATAAATCATCTTATGAACATGATGCATGATTAGCAATGCTTGAATCAAACTCGCTTAGAATTCAGACCATTTTATGCACCAATATGTGTCTACTACTAATGGTATGTCTCAGGAGGACAAGACACAGTTTACTGTGTTCTTCATTTTATATTCACCACCATACTTTTGTTTATCTCCATTTCATTGTATTGCAAAAGATGCAAAGAATGTGAGCTGCTCTCTGAAGGCAATTTATTTGTAGACAAGCAGCTATGAGAAATGTGTATATATATATATACTATAAGTGTAACCAGGAGCTTGCAAAAATGCAATTTACAGATCATCGATATCATTTCCGCACTTTTGGATGGACTGCTTTTAAACCAATTGTAAATCATATCAAGTTTAGAAAACCACTTTTACACCAAGCTCTGATGTCAAATGGACTTGAGTCCACACCAAAAATCTGAAGCATAAATCCTTGGAAAGCTCGCCAGCATCATTCGATCCAAATTCAGACCCTGTCTCCCAGTTTCCCTCATTCTGAGAAAGACTCGGGCTTCGTTTTGAACAATGCCGTAGCAGCATTTTTTTGGTGAAGTGTGGGTTCATCCAGATCTGAATCTGGAGTGAGATCTGAGACTTCACAAACACATCCGTCTCTCTTTTATCTGAGCTCTGGAACTAAAGCAGAAGCAGAAGTACTGATAAATTGTAACAACTTAAATTACAGTGCCACAGAACAGCCAACAATGTATGCACAATGCAATGTCTGGACCTAAAACAAAGCAATGTGGGTTGTTCTTCAGTTCAGGCGGTTGGCAGCATAAAGCTTCCTGTGTTTTGGAAACTGGCACCTGTGAAGTGTTTCCAAAAGTCCCACAGAGGCGCAGAATGATCTTGCTTTCAGTGCTACCTGCAGACAGCAAACTGCTGCACACGGCTCTCCCGAAACCTCAGAGGGGGAACAAGAAGGAAAGGAAAAGTTGAATGCAAGAGAATCCAGAAAATGAATAATAATTGGCCTACATTGACAGTATTTTCTAAATCTAAAAAAATGCAATTGCTAGTTTGTCGAAAATAAGAGATATCGGTATTTCCAGCTTGCCTAATTCATGGATAACTAATATACCTATTACATAATCACCACAGGCAAGGCCAAACTGTTCTTGTTTTGACCAGATTTAGTTTGAAAGCTATTTTACTTTAAGTGCATTGGGGCCTTAATCATCCTCAGTCGATTCTGCTGTACTTCCTCTAGCATGAACATGTCCTGTGGACATCCACCTAAGAACAAAAGCAAGATGTAGAACAAGAACAGGAATGTTCCAGAAATGGAAATGTTCCAAAAGCTCTACTTTGAACAACTAACAAGAACATTTGAAGAACTCCTAAGGTAGTAACAGGGCTGTGCTCTGGGATTTGCCCAGTCTTTCCATAGGTCTGTTTGCTAGTGCTTGGACACAAACCAGAAAGCTGTTGGCCTGTGCTTGCTCTCTCTATCCTTTCTCCATAAACAGTGGCACTGAAGATTAATCAGGCTGTCTTCTCAAGAACAGAACCACAAGTCAAATGATTGTAACCTTTTAAATGAAAGTTAAATATGGAGGAGTGTCTGATCCTGCCAGTTTTGCTTCTGTAGTAGTGCACAGATTTAGACCTGAGACAGCTCAGGCTTTGTCCACTCTAAAGATACATTCGCACTGAGAGCAGGAGCTATGGCAAGTGTCCCAGGCATATTGAATAGGAACTGTAACATTTATCATGCTATAGTGGCTCATTTTAAGCATTTTAGCAATTTAACCTGTCATATGTTTTATAAGATTGAGTGTTTTCACAGTAGCCCTTTTGGTGTGGCCTCAAGTTCCACTTGAAAGTACACTTTAAAAGAATGCTGGGATAAAAAACAACCCAATCTGGGTTATTTGTCAACCCAGCGCTGGGTGAATATTGGACAGAACACATGCTGGGTTATTTTGACCCAGCTGGTTGGGTTAAATGTTTTTACCAAACATGCTGGGTTATTTATAAGTCAACAATTGATTAAATATTATTATATTGCTGGCTTAAAATGAACTGGAATTTATAAAAAAAACACACAGAATTACTAGAGGCAACAGCAATCAAAAGATGAACATTAATTATAAGACAAATTGAATTTATGTGGGTGAATACAGCATAGTTTACAATATTACATACATTTAAACTCCTTTAACATGCATTTAAGACAAAAATGTAACATTTAAAAGTAGCATTTTAATTTTACTGTATTCAACCGTTCTCTCTAATCGCTTTTTACCCAAATAGTGCTAATTCTCATGCCCGTGTGTTGCTGAAATCTGAGCTGGTGAAGAGCAGCTGCAAACTTCAGACCGTGACCTCACGTTTCATTCGTAGCTGAAAGATGCCGTGACTGACTCCAAAACCTGCTCGTAAACAAACATTACTGAGATTAGAAAACACATTTTAATATTAAACTAAATTAAACTCAGTAACAAATAATAAGGCTTTTTTTCATCCTGCGAAACAACCGCTGCTGATGCAGCTGACTGACATATTGTCCTTATGTTGCGTAAAATAATACAATTTACAACCCAGTTAAGAGTATAAATGGAAAAATGTATACAAACCTTTATTTCACTGAAGTAGTACACTAAATTGGCAGTGATGAAAACCGCTTTCTGCTGTAGAGGACTCAAAAAGCCTGCGCAATGACTGTAAGCAGTTGGGTTTGTTTTGTCAGAGGCAGGTAGCAGTTGGGTAGAAAAAATTAACCCAGCGTTAAATGAGCCAGCAGCTGAGTTACAGAAAAACTACCCAGCACCTAGGTAAAAAATCATAAAAATAACCCATTAAAATGACCCAACGGGCTGAACCCAGCGTTTGGGTTAAAAAAAAAATAACCCAGCATTTTTTAGAGTGTAGGCATCTGGGATGCACTTTATATGGATTCCTTAATAATTTCAATTTATCTAAGTGTCCCACATGCATTTTTAAAATTTTAATCTTCATTTTAAAATGTCCTTAAATTTAGTCAACATTATATCATGACCATCTTAAATTTAGAAATCTGTCCTATTTACTATGACTTACTTATGAGTTTACTGAAGTTTTATATGCGGTTTAGAATTTTCTACCATGCACATTTTTCACTTCATTGTCGGTGCAAATATTAATTGTAATAGTACGTTTGTGTGGATGTAGCTGATTAATGCTACATAATATGCATTTGAGTAAGCTAATTAGCAAAGTGGTTCAAACTGCTTTTCAGCTTTTTCAGCTCAAGTGGGTCAGTATAGCCAGCATACTGTTGTCGGATCAGCTGAATCATCATCTACAAACATTTCATTGTTAAATCTTAAATCTTATTTTTTTCTTGACATCATTTTTTATCAGCAGTATCTTTTAATTAAAAACGTTTAATTACCCTAAAGTAACTCATCTTTGTTATCGTTGATGAAATAATATTAATAAAACTTCATCAACCAACTTTTTTTCTGTAATTACATTAAGAGCAAATGCTGCTTGTCTCAGCAGCATATTCTCAGTGTATATTCTTTCTGTTTTGGCAGCATCTCTATGCACTAGAGCTAAATTATTTAAAAATGTGGAGCAAAAATGTGCACCAGCAGTGAATTCACTGTTTTTGTGTGTGCTAGGCAGTATTTGTTATATGAAATAGCGTAATGTTATATTCTAATCCTATCTAGTTATGGGTTTAGTTTTAGTTTAGTGCTTCTGCAGACTCTGTAGTGACCTTCAGCTGTCAGATATCTGTATTGGCTGTCTCACGTGTGAGAGAGGGGGAAAAATGGGGGGGGGATCTTAAATTGGCTGTGAAAACATGGACGCAGCACCTCATACAGCTTGAAAATGTGAAACAGTGGTTCTGTCAAATCTACAGTGATGGTACACACTGGAGAGCTCATCAAATCAAACACTGAGCTGCCAACAATTTCAAATGTATTCTAGCAGTGAGTTTATATGGTTAGAAATATCATAAAAATGGAAAACTGCTCCAGGGGACAAAAAGGTTTTACACATTGTTACACTAATGCCAAGAATTCAAAACAAGTTTGAAGCAGGCTGAAATTGTTCAGGCTCAGTTTGATATGAGCACCAATGAGAGTTGTATGAGCTCTGAATACAACTTTGGGTTCTCTGGCTGGATGCTTCTTTCTTTGATATTTTTACTGCACAACCCACATCTTTTTTTCATTTTGCTCAATAGAGACCATCTGAGAAGGTTTGTCTCACAGCCTTTCCTCGTTCTCCTCATCGTGTCTCCGCACAAAAAGTTTAGCATAGTGTGAACACGCATTCTGCCGATCACCTTCTTAGTGTTGTTAGAATACCAGAATTTCAAAAGATGATACAAATGCTAGTGAAATTCCACTGAAATTTCATCATTCTGTATTCACATTGTAGATACTGAATGGAGTTGGTACCTGATGTTACAGATACTGTAGAAAGACTTGTTATAGTTACCTTTTCATGTCGACCTGGTACTAAAGTACCAGTGTGTTTGACGTCCCTGCTACTAACGTTGGATAAGACTGCGTCTCTAGAGTGTCTCTGAAGGTGACAGCAGGGACACAATGAGCTCGAAGCGTATTAGCCCCTCTTCACCACACACACACACAGACGTTTGCTTTTGTCAGCATGCACCGCAGCACCTGCAGCATGAGTCTATTCCCACTCTGACCAGTTTCAGAGCCAGTACTAAAATAACCAGTGTTCAGCTTGTCCCTAATGGACACACTTGACTGTGGTCAAACTCACAGAGAAAACTGCAGAAAGCAATCACTTATGCTAGTTTTTCAAGTTATGGTTACACTATGGTTACAATATGGTTACTGTTGTATTGGTTGGGTGTGTTGGGTGTTTGCTGTGGCATTGCTTTGCAGTTGTTAGGGTGTTTTGGGGGTCAGTATACCCTTATATCCACCTTTTTCCTGAACGTGGAAGTCTCACTCGACTCATACTAAAACGATGCTTTACATTTCTAGTCTCTGGTGTTTCTGGTCAAATGAACATATATTCCAAGTTGATAACATAATGTTAAACTTATAAAAATTGTTTTAAAAAGCACATGGCACCATTGTTTCATCACCTTACAGTGTCTCAGTGAGCGTCTTTTTCTCGTAACTCACCTGTCATAGTTAAATGAGTGTGTAGATGACATGAAGCACTGCGAGATTATTTGCATCAAAAACAGATGCGTGCACAGAAGTTCCTTAAAGGACTCACCCCCTTGTCATCCAAGATGTTCGTGTCTTTCTTTTTTCAGTCGATAAGAAGTTGTTTCTTGAGGAAAAAAATTTAGGAATTATCTCCATATAATGGAATTCAAGTTTGAACTTCCAAAATGGCTCTAAATGATCCCAGCTGAGGAAAAAGGTCTTATCTAGCAAAACGATCGGTCATTTTTTAAACAAATTGACAATTTATATTTTTTAACCTCAAACGCTCATGTTTTTTTCCGGTTCAATACGGTCAGTACAGTCAGGGTATGTCAAAAAACTCCCATCTCGTTTTCTTCCCCAACTTCAAAATTGTCCTAAATTGCTGCAGAAGTACTGACCCAGTGTTTATAAAGTGAACATACAAAGAAAATCAAACGATCTTTACAAAAAAAAAAAAAAGGTAAAACAGCGATGTAGGACGATTTTGGCGTTAAAGGAAAAAAACAAGACGGGAGTTTTTCGACCTACCCTTAACTGTATTGACCCGGATTACACAGACTACACATGCGCATCACAGAGATGAGACAAGACAAGCATTTGAGGTTAAAAAGTATATAAATTATCAATTTATTTCGAATAATAACTGATCGTTTCACTAGAGAAGACCCTTCTTTCTCGGCTGGGATCGTTTAGAGCCCCTTGCAACTGCATTTAAACTACATTTTGGAAGTTCAAACTTGGGGGCACCATTGAAGTCCACTATATGGAGAAAATACCTGAAATGTTTTCGTCAAGAAACACAATTTCTTATTGACTGAAGAAAGAAAGACATGAACATCTTGGATGACAAGGGGGTGAGTAAGCTATGTATAAAGTTTTGTTTTGGAAGTGGGCTTCTCTTTTAAGGTTATTGCTGTTACAGTTGCAGCCAACAACAGGATAGCTTAACCGTGCGCACATTTTTGTATTTAGTCATATTGAGAAACTTTTATTCAGTCTATCTTTTTACTCTGTTTTAACATGAATTTCTATCATGGTTGCCAGTTTTTCGCAGCAAAACTCGCCCAATTACAACTACAAACTTGCCCAAAACTAGCCTAAGTGCATTCCGGGGGCTAAAATATCTGTTTTTTGGTGGGGTTCCCTTGGTAAAATTCACATTTCATTGGTTAAATATCATGTTGAAAAACAACATGTGGCAAAAGTGTTAAAGTAGCCCAGTTCTGTGGGAAAACTGCGAACTTGGCAACACTGAGTTCTCTGAAAACTGGAACACGAGAGCACCCAATTGGAAGTTAGAATTCATCAGGGCGGCACTCTGGAAAAAGGTGGATAGTGCGCTGTTTGAGGGGACAGCTGTTATTGATTACCCTCCTTCAATCCCATAATCCACCTCAATTCGTACACTGAATGGCTAACCACTAGAGAATACCCATGCATTTTGAGCGTAGCATCAAATAAATGATTACATCTGGTTGCAAGATTGTGTTGACAGCACTTATGGCACTCTTGTTTTCATTAATTGATTCAGTAGACTATATTAGTGGAGAATAATATATGGAATAGCGAATATGATTATAGGGGGCGATTTCAGATAAAGCCTGGGTGGTTGCTATGGCTTTGTTAAATTATCCTAGATAAGTAATACCTCATCTCACCTTGACACACAATTTGAGGCACCATTCACTTCCATAGCAAAAGTGATGTAGGTTTTATTTGTAAAGGACAATGGGCAGACAGCTGTAATAATCACAGCCATAAACAGGGCAAATAGGATTGATTATCCTGCTTATTACATGGCAGCTTATCAAATAAATAAAAAAGGGACATGAATACTGATTTAAATAGACTTGATGCTGACTATAGTGTCTAATAATAGGGGAGTCATGAAGATAAAGTGAGTAGTATTTGGTTGATCATATGATTTCAACATGACAGCCACGACGAGGGTTATGTAGGATTAAAGAGCCTTTATTAGGCCACTGATATGAAATTTCACTTGATGTGAGTGGAAATTATTAAACAATTTGGTCAAAATGACTATTTATTTTAGGGATCGACCAATATGTGTTTTTCAGGCCCGATGCGGATACCGATTATTACAGATCAAGTAGACCGATAACCACTATTTAGGACCGATATGTATTAGGGATGCAACGATAAATCGATCCATGGATCAATTGTGCAATTTTTGCGAATATATTGCAATTCTCTCTTGAATCGATTCAGAACTTCGTTTTTAACAGCAGATTGCACTGCTTTAGAAACAGCTATACTCTGCTTGCTTCCAATTCCTTACACACAGACCACTTGAACCTAAAATAATCATTCACAAAGTGAGAATTAAGTGTGCGGTTAAAAACTAGCCTAGAGCACCATCTGCTGTTAAAAACTAAGCTCAGAATCGAATCCAGAGAGAATTTCGACGTATTTGTAAAATCGCATCAAATCGATTTATCATTGCACCCCATATATGAAAATGAATGTCAAAATTAAAAATAGCAAGGGCTCTGACAAAAGCTTTCTTTAAATATTTTTAAATTATTTTACCGGCAAATAATAAAATTATTTGCCGGTAAATGCTTAATATCGGCACCGATAATTGGTCGACCCCTTTTATTTATTAAGATAAAGTGAGTAGTGTTATTTGGTCATGTGATTTCAACATCAAATTGAGTTGAAATTGTTTTATTGTAATGAGAAAGAGAGCAGAGTGAAACGACAGACATGAAACTATAAGGAAATCTTTTGCCTGGGTAAAAGATCAGTCATTTAGCATCACTATACAAAAATATTTGACATATTTGCAGAATCTTGAAACTAATGATTCAGAAATGGTGTTCTATAGATATATAATAATAATAAGCTTGGAGGTTTGTTCAGACCCCAAGTAATAGAAGTAGCGATAATAGCATTAGCAAACAATGCTAAGAAGAATTTCTGAGGGAAATCCCATTTCCTAATTTTAAACTGCATTAAGTGAAGATGGAGGCGTGTGTTGTGTGTTATCGGCTTGTATCATGTTGTCACAGAGGGTGTGTGTGTGTGTTATATGTTGTATATAAATGTGTGTTAGCATGAAGTGAAAAGGGCTGGATTTGGGTGTATGCAGTGCTGTGTTTCTACACTTATGGTGTGTGGTGGGCCTGATTGTCTGTGCAATGGTCAGGTTGTTTTAATCCGTTCTTTCTTCCCCTCTACTCACTGATGGGATCCAAACCAGACAGAGGTAACAAGACATATCAGCAGAAGCTGAGCTCTGGCATGCTGTTTGTGTGTGTGTGTGTATATGTGTGTGTACTTCCACACCTGAGGATTCTGATTCTTTCTATGTCTTTCTATGCCAAAAACAGGTAGAAAACTTGTTCACACCACTGTGGAGTCACCTTCGTTCATGCTCATAAAATGTGAACCAGTTTACTTCAGAAATGTCAAATACAGTGTGATCTTGCGATTTGTGAAGCAAAGTTTGCCATTGGAGCACTTACTATGTTGTTTTTCCAATATAGATACATGTCAAAACGTAGTGAGCTGCCTACCTAGACTGCATTTTTGAGCATCATAGGTACCTTTGTCACATGCTGTTTAGGTATGTTAAGAACTGCTATTTAGATCAACTAAATCAGCTGCTGTTTAGTCAACTCGCTTGATTTGAACACATGATTCCGACAGTGTTGACAACCTCCTTGTTTTAAATGGTCAGATGTATCTATTATGGGTTGAAAACCCACTTCAGTTGAGCATTTGAACACTCATATGAAGCTCAAAAATGTTGCTTAGGTAGTCAACATCTTGATTTAAACACATCTATGACTGTTTGAACATGTTTGATGTCCAAAAATGCTGTCTAGGTAGGCAGCTCACTTGATTTTGATACACAGCCTGTCATATATGCTGCTCTAGAATTGATACTTATGAAATGTCTATTAACACCCTTTTCATGTTTTATTTTTGCTTGTCTTGTATGACTGCATCTCTTGCATGACTGTACTTTTCCTGTGTCAGTGTTAGCATGCTAGTTCCTTTATCTGTGCTGCTCTATTCAAACTCTGTGGAGCTCAGCTCTAAAACAGGACTCAGTTGCTTCATATGGTGTTCAGCAAAAGCATTGCTGACTCTTTCTCCTGTGTTTCTCTGTGGGCACCTGTAGAAGATCTCTCAGGACAGAGAGAAGTTTGCGGACGAGGACAGCATTTTCTACACA
Organism: Labeo calbasu; assembly: GCA_019740295.1. Classification (NCBI taxonomy): domain Eukaryota; kingdom Metazoa; phylum Chordata; class Actinopteri; order Cypriniformes; family Cyprinidae; genus Labeo; species Labeo calbasu. Next base: position 27,591 of record JAHKKF010473636.1, read on the forward strand.
TTGGGCGAGTGCGGACTCATCTCTTTCTCTGACTACATCTTCCTCACAACTGTCCTTTCTAGTAAGTGCCTTGAGTGTATTTCTATTAAATCTGTTGTTGAACTTAATACTGTCACCTATTGGTGTGGATGCAGCGTAATGCAAAACCAGTGTTTCACAATGAATGATAATGATTCTATTAATTAGAGGTCGACCGATATTGGATTTTACCAATACCGATAACTAGGTTGGACCACACTGGCCGATACCAATTAATCGACTGCTAATTTTTTTAAATGAATAAATATTAATATTAATTATATACTAATCATTACAGTTAGTTCATTGTTCATTAATGTTAACAAAAGCAACATTTTTTTTTAAATATATCAGTAATTGCTGAAATTAACACACTCTAACACTCAAATAATACTTCTATTCTACAGCTTTTATCAATCTTAATGTTACAAATGGACTCATGTTGTAAAGTGTTACCATTACATCAACAATCAAGCTAAAGATGGCCATCTTTAAATATCTACACAAAGGCCACAATATTGAAATTGCATACATATGGATATTGTGTACTTTCACAATTTAACTGCTTCAATTCTAGAACATTTGTGGTTATCTAATCAAAGTATAAAAACATGTTAGTCACACAACGGGCAAAAGTGCAGCGCCGCGTCTTGAAGAACTATCCAGTATCACACACACTGGACGCGTCGTGTTCAATTCAGGCGGAGGTCTACAAGAGTTTATTTGATCACCAAACGGGCAAAAGTATACTGCTGTCCTTTCTCCATTAATGCAGCATCTAGTCAACAAATTCATCACGTAGTAATGACATGAAAACATGCATTACAGTATACTGTACACAACGTTTCATTGTCGATGTTTTAAATCCGCCTTTGAAGTGTCCCGCTCTGTGCAGCGCGCAGTGTCACGTGTCTAAACAAATGGCATGTGCTGTCAGTGATTTCCGACACTAGAGGCCGCTCTCGTGCTGTATAACAAAGACTATAGGGACTTTATAATGACGACCTTCTCAGCCGCTCCAGCAACGAACCCAACCCGGAAAAAAAACTATCGGCATGGATTTCTGTCGATAACCGATAGTTCCGCCAACTATTAGTGCCGATTAATCGGCAAAACCGATACATCGGTCGACCTCTACTATTAATGATAAAAGTTCTGAAATGAACCTGACCTAAATACTAACCAAAATATTAGTGCTACATAAAAATAAATTGTACAATAATAATTAGCACCACAGAATTACAGAAGATTTCTAAAAAATGTTAATGTAGCAAATTTAGTTAGGTTTTCTAATATTTTTAAACTGTTTAGAAATGCAGAAAGTTACGTGTTAGTGAAAGTAAATGCTGTCATACATTTGCAGTTAAGTTGCAAACTTTGTTTCGTCCCTTTGCAGCTCCTCAGAGGAACTTTGAAATCGCCTTCAAGATGTTTGACTTGAATGGAGACGGAGAGGTCGACCTTGAAGAGTTTGAGCAGGTAGGTGAACACAAAGACCTTTATAAGTATAGATGAACACATTTCATTAGTACACTCAGAAAAATGTACAAAAAATGTTCCCTGAGGGCTACAATAGTTTGTGACTGTGGCAGTATCCTCCGAGGGACGTCATTGTACCTTATGACTCCTAAAAGGTTCATTGTGGTACCTTGAGGGTACATACTACTCTAATGTACTAATACAATTTAGAGGTGAATAAGGTACAAAGTTGTCTTTTATCGTGTACTCTCCCTGTCACAAGCTGTTACTACACCTACAGTTACAAACTTTAGTATAACCCAAGGTATTTTTGCACTTTTTTTTTTCTGGCAGTGTTTCACATGTTTTCAGCTGTTTGTTTTGTTTGTGTTTGCCCCTCAGGCTACATTTGCCTTTCATTTGCAAAGTCACTGTGAGTCATTCACCTAGTAGTATCAGGTCTTTCTCATTCCTGAAGCATTCTAGGTATATTCAGTGCCCGTTGGTAAACACACTGTATGTGCTCAACCACGCAGATATACTAGCCACATCAAGCGAACAACATCTATATCACTTGGATATGTATTGGGTTAATAGATGACTGATGTTTGATTCTTTATAAATAAATTGTGTATTACTAGAATGTGCAGTCACAGGTTCATTACAGAGCATCCCATTTAAGAATTTAAGTTTAGGGCTAATTGTTCTAGGAAAAAAATGTACTCCCTCTCATAACATCAATATTTTAAAATGCTACACTTACACTCTATTAAGGGAATTTATCAGGCTAAAAATGCTTGATCTTTAGCAGCATTTCAGCCCTGGAATGACTGCTGATTAAACAGCAGCATGTATTTATGCAGTCATTTTATTGATTTATTGATAGTTATCTTTAGTTGCTGTTCCAGCACACACATCACTGCTAAACAACACACTGCCCTTATTCCCAGAGAACCTCTGGAGCTAAATACCCTTGATGTCCTAGACAGTGTCCTAGTTCCTTCTGAACCTCCATCGCTCCCTGGACTCCTGAACGTTTACACCTTCACCATGAAAGGAGTACTTAAATTCCTCCCAGAGCTCTTGTCTCTCTTTTCTAATGAGTTCAGTGTTCATCAGTGATGGATAAATAATAACTTGAGAAAAAATTAGGCTTCTGAAGAAAAAGGGACTTCTCTCTCTGTCCTCCTCCTCTTAAAGGAACACTCCACTTTTTTTGAAAATAGGCTCATTTTCCAACTCCCCTAGAGTTAAACAGTTGAGTTTTACCGTTTTCGTAGTAATCAAAGAACTTTGCTGCCGTACCATGGGTGCAGCAGGCGCAATGATATTACGCAACGCCTAAAAGTGACTGGCACTAAGTTTGTGTAGATGCAGAGTTGCAGCTGGCAGAGTTGACGGCTGCGTAATATCATTGCGCCTGCTGCTACAGAAGAGTCAAGTTTTGAATAGGAAAAATATCGAAACTCTGGTCATTTTTGAGCGAGATGCTAACAGTCTAATCGGATTCCATGATCTATGCTAAGCTATGCTAAAAGTGCTACCGCCAGACCCGGAGATCAGCTGAATGGATTCGAAAACGGTAAAACCCAACTGTTTAACTCTAGGGGAGTTGGACAATGAGCCAATTATCAAAAAAAGTGGAGTGTTCCTTTAACCCTTATTCCTCTTCTTCTATCCTTGTGGAGCAGGGGGAGGAGGAGAAAAACAACAACAAATAATAGAACAATAAGGAGCACAGAGAACTTCTTCCTGTCCACATCTATATGCTCCTTCTACTCCCACCAGTCCTTCTTCCTCTTGCTTATTTTTCTCCTTGCACCTCCTCCTCCTCCTCCTTCTTTTTCTTGTTGTTCTTCTTTTTTCTCCTCTCTCTTGTTCTTCACCTTATTCTTCCTGGTCATTCCCCCCTTCTCCTCCTTCTTTTTGTAGTTATTTTCCTCCTTTCTCCCCCTTCTTCTTAGCCTCCTCTTCTCCCTGTTTTTCATCCTCCTCCTCCCGTTATTTTAATGTTACTCAACCTCCTCTTCTGCTTTTCCTTCTCATCCTTCTCTTCCTCATTCCTTTTTCCTCCTCCTTCCTTCTTCTACCTCCCCTATTGTTATCCTCAATCTCTTCCTTCTCCTCCCCCTTCTA
>JAHKKF010473640.1:0-11818 GCA_019740295.1 Labeo calbasu
AATAAATGTAAAAATAAATAAAAGTTGTTTTTATGCATTCAAATAAACAGACATGCTAAAACATATTTGGTAACAATAAAACGTAAAGTGAAAAAAAAATTAAACATTTCATGGGGTCCTAAACATGTATTTTTTCTTAACTTTTGATAAATTCAAATTCAAATTTGAAATTGACGGTAAATTGTATAAGATTCATGGTTTTAATAATTACACATGATTAATTACATTTTGATTAATTAATTTAACCATTAAAAAGAAGTCCAGAAAAATGAAAACAAAAAACAGAATTGAAAAAAAAAAAACAAAAAAAAAAAAAACGACATTTGGGAAAAAATAGGCCCTTGTTTTTGGATGCAACTATATATTTGCTACAGTTATATATACATCTTCATATTTATTATTTTATTTGTCTAACATATTTTTGTAAAGTTATAATTTTGTTATAATGCTTTGATATATTGGTATTTGCAGTGATTACAATTTACTACTGTTCATAGTGTGACATAGTCTTTAACCTTCAGTTTAATGCCCCGGACCCCATCCACGTTCAACCACCTGTGTCTAACAAAATCTTATGTGAGCATGATGTAAGCTCTCACCCAACACCACTAGCCCCTGATATTTTGGCATCAGCCCCGGATGTTTTAAAATCCTAGAAACGCCCCTGGCCACCGCATCGCATTCCAGAACTTTAACCCACATACTAAAACATACTAAAATACAAAAAAAATTGCATAACTGTACTAAACTTTTGTTTATTTTCCCCAAATAAAGGATTATGTGTTCCCTTTTGTCACTGGCGAAACAATGATGACATGTTTCGGTCGTGACTGTTTCGTTAGTGACAATTTTAGATACTTTTGAAGCTAGCTCAAAGATGCTAATCAGCACATGGTTCGCTAGCACAGTTCTGAACAGTTGTACACACATAAAAACTAAATGTTATGGAATAACGCCCAAAAAGTGTTTCATTATAGATAAATGGTGTTTGGTAATGACATTCTTTGAAGTTACACATAGCTATGTAGCTATGAGAAAGAGGGACACATGAATATTTACAGATCATAAATTTAGGGGTGTAGTTAAAATCAGCCTCAGCCAATGGACTAAAACATACACTGTTTCGGTAGTGTGTTTTTTTTTTTTTTGTTTGTTTGTTTTTTGTTTAGTTTTTTTTCATTTATTTATATTTTTTCCAGAATTTACAAAGAAATGTAAAATAAATATTTTTTAAACTTCACTTTACAAAAATCTAAAAGATATTTTTTAAAAACAACTGTGGAATAAAATGCAAAAATTATTTCAATATTTTCATGATTGAAATAATAGGGGTTGGGGTTCGGGACAGTCACCTCCCAATTGAAGGTACCCACTAAATGATGATTTTATATATATATTAATATATATAATAATAATAGATTAATAATTAATATATATTTTCACTGATATTTAAATATTATTGTGTTTTTCAATAGATAATAAAAAGATCTTAGTAAAAATCTAAGATTTGAATACTTGCTTTTTTAAAGGAGTTTTTTACAGCAGTTTGCACCAATTCTCTAGAATGGCCCAAATAGGTGTTGTTACCTGTAAGTAGTCTTAATGGTTCACCCAAAATTAAAATATTGCTGAGAATTTAGTCACACTCGGGCCATTCAAGATGTAGATGAGTTTTTCTTGAAGAAACCAAATTTACATCACTTGATCACCAATGGATCCTCTGCTGTGAATGGGTGCCATCAGAATGAGAGACCAAACAGCTGATAAAAACATCACAATAAAACATTTTCAGCAATTTTTTTATTTTTGGATGAACTATTGCATTAATAGGCATCACAGTGTTAAAGACACAACTGTCTGGTTAATAATATGTTTGCATCTTTAATGGTTTCATTACCCTATTTTTCTTACAGGACCGTATAGATGAGTATGATTACTCCAAGCCTCTGCAGGGACAAGTGAAGAAGCCTTTCGACCAGCACTGGAGAAAACACACGCTGTCCTATGTGGATCCCAAGACAGGAAAGGTAAATATATAATGAATCATCTGGTTCATTGTGAGTGTTTTGCCATTGTTTACATTTTTCTTGTTAATCTGCATACAGGAAGAAGGCAGCTGTATGTTTAAAAAACGTGAGCTAAACGTGAGCTAAACGTGTACAAATGTGTGTTTCAGGTTACTCTGGAATACAGACCTGTGATTGACAGCTCTCTGAATGCAGAAGACTGTGCTGCCATTCCCCCTGCAATCCGCTCCTATTAAACATCCTGATGTACTCCAGCTGACTCCGCCCTTTTGCTTATTTATAATCGGCCAATAAATAAATGAATATCTTGTGTTTGACAGGCTACACTTCATTTAAATATGACCTCATAAAACCTGCTAAAATATCAGAGCAAATGAAAAGCTACTCTAGTCAGACTCCGTGTTTGAAGACAATAATAACAGCTTTGTGATACTGGTGTATATTTACTCCAAGGCATCCATCACATTGGCTCTAAACCGTTCTGCCAAGTAAATCATTAAATATTTAATATTTAAATGTTGAATGATGGTCACAATGCTGTCAAGAAGCACTTGCACCTTGTGGAAAATAGATTAAACTAGTAAACTACTCAACAGTTTGTGATGCTAATGCAATGTACGGTTTCACATGTGTTTGACCTGGTGGCCTTTCATTCTCAAATATATTCACAACTCATCTGTATGTAAAGTTCTGTACATCTTGCATGTTTTGTTTTGTAGGTTCTGTTGAAACTCAATAAAGATGATCTGGGTGATAATATTGGGTCTGTAATACTGATTAAAAAAAAAGGGTTCGAGGTGCTTAAAGTATTTGAATTTGACGTTTTGAAATTTGGGAAGACCCTTGAAAATAGCAATATTCCTGAAGAGGTGCTTGAAAAGTGCTTGAATTATTGAAAGACAATGTATCAATGAAATAAGTGTTTAAATAAGCGCTATCTTTTCATGCAAAAATAACGCTGCAGCCCAGAAGTAAGTCCACTTCACCAGCCATAATTCATCTTTGGCACGATGCCATAATAGACTACAGATGCAACAACAATTTTTCAAATATTTATTACTAAATATATACAGATACAAACTGATCATTCCCTTCAATGGTATATGAGATGACTGGATGCTTTCAACTGATTTCTTATTAAGCTGTCACCAATTGAACTTCGCGAATCATTTCGCGAATTGAAATATTCACGATCCGCGCTCCAATTCCTTATTTGAAATTATGGTTCGTGAGTCATTATTCAGAACGCGACTTTGGAGCGCGAATCACGAATCATTTGATTCAAATAGGAACATTGGAGCGGGTTCGTGAATCTTTTGATTTACATTGGAACTTTGGAATGCGGATCGCGGATTGATTTGTATCCGATCGGGACTTTGGAAGGTGGATCACGAATCACTTGATTTAGATCGGGACCTTGGAACGCATATCGCGAATCATTTGATCCAAATTGGAACAGTGCGAATCGCGAACATCGGGACATCAGATGGCAAATCAGTTGATTTAGACCAGACTTCAAACAGCGAATCGTTTGATCAAATAGCGGATCGGAACTTCGGAGTGGTTTCGCGAACTGAATGATTCGCGTTCCACGCTCCGATTCCTTAGGCTGAAATGATGGTTCGCGAATCATTATTCGGGACTTTGGAGAGCAGAGCGAATCATGAGATTGGAACTTGGGAGCGAGTTCGCGAATGAACTTTAGAGCGCGGATCGCGAATCAGTTGATTCAGATCGGGGCTTCGAGCGGATTCACAAATCTTTTTATTCAGATTGGAACTTCGAGAGCATATCGTGAATCATTTTATTCAGATTGGGACTTCGGAACTATCTAAATTTTATTTAGATAGAAACTTCGGAGGGTGTTTGTGAATCTTTTGATTCAGATCGGAACAGAGCGCGGACAGCGAATCATTAGATTCAGTATGAAATTTCGGAGCACAGATTCAGAATCATTTGATTCAGATCGGGACATCAGGCGGGTTCGCGAATCATTTGATTCAGATCAGGACTTCGGAGCGAATCTTTTTAGTTTGATTGTTTGAAGTCCTTGAAAAAATAAAAAAAGCAATGCTTCATTTTATGGTATCTGTGCGACCCCTGTTAAAATGTATTCGTGCTTACTGCAGAGTGAAAAATTGTTGGAGACATTGGTGGGTTACATGCATTACATGTGTGCAGGGAGAAAGTGTATTTGTGTCCTCTTGCCTGTGGATGGCGGTTGAGTTCACAAAAAAGCTCAGACCTTAGTTATCTTGACAAACATGAAATGATTGTGTGAACCAAGCCAGAATTATCATATAGATGGGTCAATGGTTTATATTTACATTTTTGTAATATAAGCATGTACTTTTGATATTATGTACAATAATATCTATTGGGGATCTGTAAGATTTTTTAAAATGTTTTTGATAGAAGTCTCTTTTCTCACCAAGGGGCATTTACTTGATCAAAATTAGTCAGAACAGTCATATTGTAAAATATTATTCAAATTTAGTAACTGTTTTCAGTTGATATACATTCTGTAACGTAATTTATTTCTGTTAATTAATTTTCAGAAACCATTCTAATAGCACTGATTTTTTTTTTTTTTTTTGCGACATACATTTCTTTACTGTCACTTTTGACCAATCAAATGCATCCTATTTGCATTATAAATTTCCATATATATATATATATATATATATATATATATATATATATATATGATTATGTAATAAACATATATATTTGTTTCAAAATGTGCTGTCATGAAAAAAGAATGAGGCGAAAACATTTTAAAAACAAAATGAAGATTTTTGTTATTTAAATTAAAAAAAAAAATGTCTTTCATGCAAAACATCGACTGGTATGTCATTATGTAAACATGTTTATGCGACACACATTTGCAGAATCATCCAGAAGCAGTTATATAATGTACTTCCAATGAAGAAACTTTATTTGGAGTTAGACATTTTGGCTCAACTGATCCTCTTTACCCGAGCCAAAATGGCGTCAGTTTCAATGTTCGGACGTAAACAGCTTCAGTTTCCTCCTCAGAAAGGAAGATCAGGGCAACTGTGAGAATCACACCGAGGAGATGGGAACGGAGAGTCGCGGCCTTAATTAAGCCATTTTTAAATAGAAGTGTTATCGTATGTACTTAACTCGGGTAAATGCTGCCGCTGTTTACATTTATTGACAGGTATATGATGCTATAGCCTTGTTATAATAACACTACGCTCCGTTTTCCGCTGTTTGTTTGCGAGCAGTAAATAGTGCCTGCAGAGTTATTAGCGTGCTAGCTAACATGCTAGATGAGTCGATTAGCCGTACACAAATATAAATGCATTTGTTTATACACAAAGTACCTGTAAATTAAACCACTGTCGTTCGCTCAAACGACATTAAGCAATGTACGAATATATTTAAAGCAGTTTTGTAAAAGGAAATGTGACTCATTTAGCTGGTAAATGAAAGCTATGCAGCGAGCTAATCAGCTAGCCGATACTGGGAATTACGATTTGCATGCTTGCACGTGATTATTTCTGTTTTATCGAACTAATACCATTTAGCATAAATTGAATCTGTTGTATGCAGTTTAAGTGTATGCAAAAAGTCACCCAACTACTCGTAAAAATACATTTCTCTGTTATGTTTACATAGATGTTCGATATAACTCGCTGTAAGGCTATAACGATTTATATTTAGCTAATTTGTAGTTTACGTGTGTCTAAGTGTCATTCACGCAGTGTTTTTTTTTAATTTGCAGGAATAACTTCGGCTGGTAAACAATCCAGGGGCCCGGGCCTCAGTCCGCGGACTTGAGTTGAACAGCCATCCGACATCAGAGCGAGTGAGTCGGTGTGAACAGCAGAGCCCGGCTGCACATCATGGGCGACAGCAGAGGTGAGATTTTTATTTTCTATCCACGTTTGTGAAGTGAAATTTAGACTTAGAGCCGTAAAATTAGATTTTAATTGCACTGCTTCAAATGTAGTGTTCATGAAATGTTTGACACAGTGTTTTCATTTGTTAGTAGACCATTAAGATGTAATGGTTAGTATTCTAGACCCCTGTTTTCCAGTGTATCATAAATGTTTTATTGTTGTAGGTTTAAATAACTTGGTTTCGGTATTAGTTTCTTGTACCTTGTATGTATTCAAGATAAATAGTTTGTTTTCTCCTTCGAAATACCTTTACAAAAGCCAAACATCTTTTAAAATGGATTATCCACTCTGATTGTGCCTATCGTTTTTACCTCTCTCCTCCCAGATTCTCGTAGTCCAGACAGCTCATCCGTTTCCTCACCACCATCAGGTCAGCGTTCGCCCCCGTTGGCCCCTTCAGCTGCCGCCATGACTTCCCTGCCACCCATCACTTCGGCTGTGAACAGTCCCATCAGCAGCATGGGCTCACCCTTCTCAGTCATCAGCTCCTCTCTGGGTTCTCCTTGCCTTCCTGGAACTCCCTCAGTAGGCTACGGCCCCATCAGCAGCCCACAGGTGAGCACTTCTATGATAACACTTCTGGCTTTTCCACTGGACTCCACATATTTCATTTACAGGCTTGTGTTTGACAAACAGTCCAGGTTGTTTTTGTTTCTAGGTCTGCCATCAGGAGTTTTTTATGTTGAGTACGTGAAATGTAGATTTAGGCCAATAAGCTGCACAGTAGTTAAATTAGTAGTAATATAATAGTTCATTCAAATCTGATGTACACTACAATTGAAATATTGATTATGAATATTTTATTATTGAATATTTTTATTCAACAGATTGCATTAAATTCATTTATAATGTTACAAATGATTTCTGTCAAGTAAATCATTTGAACATTCTGTTAATCAAAAAATCTTGAAAAATATCATGATTTGCACAAAAATAATAGGCAGCAAAACTGTTTTAACCATTTATATTAAGAAATGTTTCTTGAGCAGCAAATAATCATATCAGAATGATTTCTGAAGGATCATTTGACAGTGAAGACTGCCGTAATGATGCTTAAAATTCAGCTTTGCATCACAGAAATAAATTACATTTTTAAAATCTATTCAGAAAGATAACAGTTATTTTAAATTGTAATAATGTTTCACAATATTACCGTTTTACTTTATTTATAATTAAATAAATGCAGCCTTAATGAGCAGAAGAGACTTCTTTACAAAACATTAAAACATCTTTTGGACAATAGTATACAGTTGCTAGCAATATGTAATTGAACCTAAAAAAATTTAAGTTTTGCTTGAGGGAATTTAAATCACTGTTTATTCACAGAGATAATTTGAGTGTTTCCCTCTAAAACTGTTAATGTTTAACAGACCATGTGGTATTTTGACCTTAATTTCCAAAGTCTCTCAGGTAGGTTTAGGTCGATCTAAACTCATTTTTTTTTCATGTCTAAATTTTACTTTTACCAAAACAAAACAGCATGGTGGATGTAGTAATTTTTTTTTTTTACCACCACCTCCCTCGCGCCACAAGCTGCTTTTTTTTTTTTTTTTCTTTTTTTTTTCCGCTCCTCCTCATCACTGCATTTCTGCTTCACAGATGAACATGTTTCCCAGAAACACAGAGGTGAGACCTTGTACCCTCTCTCACTTTCTGACTCTCTTCTCGTTTTCTAGTAGCTCCTCTCATGTCTTCTTCCCTGTACTGTTACTCATACATGTTGAAATGTAGTTCTTTTTGGATGATTAAATACCGTTTATTGAGGGGTTGTTCATCAAAATGCAATCAAAATCAGATTCCTAATGATTGACCTGTGTTCGAAGGGTTGGATTTGTGATGAAATGGTGTTTGATTCAGGAAGAAATTATTTATTATCTGGTTATGATCAGTTAAGGGTTGAGAGCTAATCAGGCATGTATTACTGACAATAAAAAAATTAACGTATTTTTCTGTTATCTTGTGATTTGATTTTTGATTATCACTAACAAAAATGAGGAAGTGTTCATTGTATTCAACTAAAATATTTCTTTTTTTCTATCACTTTATTCCTTTCTCTATCTCTCCACTCATCGCCCATCTCAGATCAACTCTACCGTGTCCATGTCCGGTCTGCATGCCGTCAGCAGCTCCGATGATGTCAAACCGCCCTTTGGTTTGAAGCCACTGTCCACCCACAGCCCCGGGCCCATGGTCTCTCAGAAACGCTTGTGTGCCATCTGTGGAGACCGATCCTCTGGTACGTCACTGATAAACACTAACCCTAACCGGTCTGAATGAAACACTGAGACTAATTTCTTAAAAAAAAAAAAAAGTTTTGTTCCTTTGAAATGTTTATAGCTATTGGTTAAATGTTTTAGAAGAGTAAAACTGTCCATTTAGGCGTGTATGTAATGAGAAGCTTTTTTTTTTCCAAATTTTGTCATCAGTTTTACTGGTTGTCCACTGTATGAAGAATTTATGGGTGTGATGTCACAGTTTACTTTATTTTGCTATCCTCACTTGCGTAAATTAACTATAGTGTCCTGCACCACTACTGTTAGTTATTTGAATATACTTTAAATAGTTATTAATTTCTGTGATTAAACTTTTCTTGGTCATTCATGTACTTCTGACAGCTTAATAATTTTGTGGAAACAGTGATACATTTTTTTAGGATTCTTTGATGAATAGAAAGTTCAAAAGAACAGCATTTATTTGAAATAGATATCTTTGTAACGCTATAAATGTCTTAAATGTCACTTTTAAAAAACATATAAACATTTATACTTTTTTTTTAAAATTAGTATTACAAATAACAGGATTCATTTATGTTTTAAAAGTATTTTAAAAAAAACCTAATGACCTCAAACTTAATCTGTGAAAATATTTAACAAATGAACAAATACAGCTTTTTATTCTGTGACACTTATGTAACAACAACATGTTATGAACAGTAATGAAACTGTCAAATTTAGTCTGTTGAATAAAATCTTTCACCTCCATAAATTCGACTTGTTTCTCGTCTCCAGGCAAGCACTATGGTGTGTACAGCTGCGAGGGCTGTAAGGGCTTTTTCAAGCGCACTGTGAGAAAGGACCTGAGCTACACATGCAGAGACAATAAGGACTGTCTGGTGGACAAACGCCAGAGGAACCGCTGCCAGTACTGCCGCTACCAGAAGTGCCTGGCCATGGGGATGAAGAGAGAGGGTAAGAACCAGAACTCGCTGTCCCACCTTACACATACACATACACATACCACAAACCCCAGATGAGGAACTCCTTACGCTAGAGGTGAGGAGTAGTGATTGACCCGTCATGGGATTTTTAGTGTTTGATGCAAGTGCTTCCTCCCCTCATAAACGGACATACATTTAATGCTCATTTTGTCTATAAAGCTAACTACATTGGTCACAGTGTGAATTTTTGTTTATGTGAAGTTAATGCAATAAAAAGATGGATCTGTGGTGCCATGCATTTAGCAAAGCAAGAAACACAAACTGATGCTGATATCTAGGAAGCAGTGGGTGATAGACGATAAAGCATTAAAAGGAGTAGTTCACCCAAAAATTTTCTGAATATTTACTCACTCCAAGGCCGCCTGTCTTTAGCTGAAAGGAAATTAAACATTTTCAGAATCTATATTTGGGCAGCTTCAAAGTAGGGGTGTGCGATATTGACAAAAAAATATCTCAGTATTTTCTAGGATTTTATCATTAACGGTAATTAGACAATATTTTGCTGAGTGTGTTATTGGGCTGATATCTTCAGGACTACCATGGACAGCTGACTCATAAAGTTTTTGATATTCTTCGCATTCTGTGTGGTTAGTTCACAGCTGTGATAGAAATTATACTTTTCCAATAAATTTAAATTGATTTTAACCTTTTATGGGCATTTTTATGTATATAAAGCCATTTTTTTAAAAGTGTGCATCATCTTTTCAAATTCTTACATTTAATCAGTCAATTATAATAATAATACATTTAAAAATGAAATCGGTATCAACAAAATTCATCTTTGCAGAAGTGGCATTTAGATGTATTTACACGTTAATGCAGCCTTAATGTCCAGTTACAAATGCATAAATAATGGTTTGATATATTAAACATAAAACGTTGAATACTGATATTTGAAATTTTTTTAAAATGAAGATACTTTAAATGTGAAATTAAAACCACCAGTAGGTGGCAGCAAGTAACTGAATAAGTTAGTCATTGCGATTGTATCAAATCATTTAAACGGTTGATTTATTCAGGAGCTAAACACAGTCATGTTGCTCAGAGATGTATAACAGTGCTGTGGCTGTGTTTGGAATGATTTACGTTGGTGTAATAGAGCAAAAAGAGCCAATATGGTGTCCTAAACCTAAGTCTCTTAATATTAACTTATTGTTTGCTGACTGGTGTATAAAATCAATATCACATTTGTAACCATGCTGATTTTTTAAGAAAAAACGGCACTCTTCACTTGATATTGATTAGCTATATTAAAATGATATAAATACATAAGTTTCCTGCCCCCATACCTTGCATTTTGTGATTAATCTAAATGCATTTTAATAGACATATTCGGTAAAAGAACACACTCCAAATGCTCACACGCACTAAGTTAGTCTAACCAGACTTCATCACCTAATGTATGGGTGCAATTATATTGCAATATGCTCGATAATGTCAAATCACACATTGTTAAAACAATAATTGCGGTCTTACTGCTGACGATGTGTATATATATGCCGCACACCCCTACATTAAAGTAATCCACACTATCCCATATGACAAATAAGGGTGTTCTCTACCAAAAGGATCAGTCATTTTCAGAAAAAAGTACTTTTAACTACAAATGCTCACCTTAATCCAGCTCTGCGCTGCATGTTCTCAAGTCGGTTTAGTTCAGCAAGGACTGCCCTATTATCTATTTTGAGCCCTGATCAGTTGTATTAGACAGAGAAAATCCTGGAGTGTTTTTCGCCAAAACCTTGATATCTTCACTTGAAGAAAGTGAAGGGGGATGATGGGCCCTGTGTTTTATTTTTTCCCAAATTCCATTTTTTCCCACTTCCATTTTTCTGGATTGTGTTTTCTTTCCCCCCCCATTTTTCTAGACTCTGTTTTAATGGTTAAATTAAAAAATAATAATCCAAAAGCATGTCTAATTAATTGGAATCATGAAACATACACCCTTTAACCATAATTTATTGTTAAGGGATAATCAACGATTTTTCATTAAAGGATTTTAAATGCAAAGCGCATTTAAAATCCTTTATTGCATTTGCCAAGTTATAGACAAGTTAAAACTAGTATTGCTTTTTGCAGTGCAATATTTGACCAGATGGGTAAAAATTACGGTTATTTTCATCAGTTACGACACATTATCTCAAGCATTCTGCCTGCTTTAAATCAGACACGGAGATGAAATAGTGCGTAAGATCACATTTATTTGAATGAATTATAGCATTTATTTCAATTAATTATCAATCGAGAGAGAGACAGGACAGTTGTATGTGCATTACCTGCCAGTTGCGCGTCTGCACGTCTCTCTACAAACAGTTAATTAATTCAAAAACAGTGATTTTACCACCTTGTTGCAATCTAGTATCTAGGCTATTTTATTAATAAAAATCACAGGGAAGCATTGACAACAACTCTATGTGTGTGTGCAATGCATCTGTGATCTCCAGCCTCTCTCAGTCTGTTTGTATGCGAGTGATGTGTGTTGGTTAGCGCCTTAATATAGAACAGGGGTGGCGAACTCCAGTCCTGGAGAGCCGCAGCCCTGCAGAGTTCAGCTCCAACCCTAATAAAATCTCACCTGTCTGTAGCTTCCTAGTAACCCTTCAGACCTTGATTAGCTTGTTCAGGTGTGTTTGATTAGGGTTAAA
>JAHKKF010473646.1:0-18236 GCA_019740295.1 Labeo calbasu
ATTTCTTTATGACTGAAGAAAGAAAGACATGAACATCTTGGATGACAAGGGGGTGAGTACATTATCTGTACATTTTTGTTCTGGAAGTGGACTTCTCCCTTAAGGGGTGGTAATATTACAATAAGATCCCCTTATCACGTCACAGGAAAGTGGAACCTGACCGCTTGTTTTTTCACATGCTTACAGAAAAAAGCTTATTGAAACAAAGTTACTGGGTTGTCCTTAGTCATGTTTTCTGGGTTAGTAGATGGACTGGAGACCCGATTATAGCAGTTTGATTATAATAAATTCCATTAAATCCTAATTTAAACCCTTTGGGAATTACCCACCCTTAACATTTACAACGTTAATATAGCAACAGCAGTGTCATGGTTGGTAATCTTTTATGCCTGGAATCAACATCTGGTGTAAGGCCCAGCTGTCTCTTCCTGCCATAATTACCTACTGTATGACCATGTGTCCACCACAGCATTTTTAGCCAGCTGAAAATGTCTGGCTGTGAACGCTTGAGAGAGCTTCTGTAACATAGTGTTTTTTCAGTTTAGACGCTGTTGTTGCCATTCATGGGTACTGAAGACGTCGCTTCCGCTATGCTCGCCACCATATTTGTGTCTGATGTATATAAGGAATAAGATTTAATATATTGAAATAATAAATTACTTTTCACTATCCCTTCCCACACCGAGTCTTTGACTTGATTGTATGTTTAGAACAGAAAGTATAAATTACTGTGAACATAGTTGCTTGATGAAGGCTTTAAGACCTTGAAGAATCCTCTGCCGGCTGGTCAGTCCACTTCACAGCAAGCCGGACTCGTGCTGACGGCGGTAATTCCCTTACAGTCTGCGTTTTGATTTCGGCAAACTAGTTTTGGCGAATGCAAAAAATGTGATTATTGAGCATGAGCCCAAATTCCACCAAGCCAAGATAACATGCAGTATATCTGAGGGTACACGTTTTTCACTTTTTGTGTATTCTTAAACCTGGATCTCATTATTGAAGCACAAATTCAAGCACCAAAAGCATGACATTTCTTTATTTAAAAATATGCATTTTCATTCATTCATAGCCTATATGGCTGCAATAACATTTTAGTTTAAAATTATGCCATTGTTTAAAAAAATGCTTTACTGATGTTTCAGACTTTCAGGTGATTTCAAATTGTATGCCATAAATATGTATGTAATTTCACAGTATATCAACCTCCTAAATTATTACACCACCTTATGCAGCCAATCACAATTCACAATGGTAAAATTTACTCAGGATGATGGTTTGTTTGTAACTTAATGTATGACAAATTATTTTTAGAGTAATTGTACATAAATAGGTTTAGCAAAACAAATATGATTATTTTTAAGAACCTTTTTACATACTTTACTGCAGACATGGCAATCAATAGAAATATTTTAGCGTTTATTTAATTTTAAGCTAAACCTCTGACCACTGCAAAATCTAAAACACCTTCAGCCAGCATTTATTATAAAACACTCTTGCTCTTAAGCCAAATACACACTGAAACGAATAAATTACTGGCATCTCTATGTACTGTAAGTCACTGTGCTCTGCATTAGCACTGTTTTGAACTTACTGTTTGAATGTTTTCTCTTTTACTGGATCCTTGGACTTCGTTGACCGGTTTAAAATGATTGAAAAAAACAGCTTCTTTTCATTTTCAAGGTTTTTTTTCTTTATAATGTACTGGTTCGCATTAGTAGTCAATAATTAATTATTATTCCACTACTCTGCCTCCCCTGACATGCTCTCGGACCCCAGACCAACTCCGGTTGCATTCATTTACGCGAACTATCGAGATGAGAGGTGACTCCTCCTAGTCGTGTGATTTATATAGTGTCATTTATAGTGACATCACATGGTCCGTATGAATAATACATAATATCCGCAGAAGTAATGTGGCAGATGCATTGTGAATTAAATGTTGCAATCATTAATACTCGGAGACAAGCAATATTAACATCTCAATCTTAAAGGAGAACTCCATTTCCGGAACAACAATTTACAAATAATTTACTCACCCCCTTGTCATCCAAGTTGTTCATGTCTTTCTGTCTTCAGTTGTAAAGAAATTATGGTTTTGAGGAAAGCATTTCATTTTTGAACTTCCAAAATACAGTTTAAATGCAGCTTCAAATGATCCCAGCCAAGGAAGAAGGGTCTTATCTAGCGAAACGATCAGTAATTTTTTTCGAAAAATAACCATTTTTGTACTGTTTAAGCACAAAAGCTCGTGTAGCACAAGCTCTGAGATGCGCGTCCGTGATGCTACAAATTAGTGATGGGTCGTTCTTGAGCGATTCTTTCATTTTGAACGAATCTTCAATGTGACTCGGGAAGAGCTAGTTGTCTCGGAGTGATTCGTTCAGCCACGCATTTGCAACATCCTATTAGGTTCTATACTGGAATTAGTTCACCTGTTTCGAGTCTTTGGGTTTTTTCGAGTCGTTCGTTCATCTTATGGGGCTGTCACGTGATGAACGAACGACTCAAACCTGAAAACTTGTCAGATAAGAGGTGAGGTGAGCTAATCATAGACTAAAGACCCAGGTAAACAATGAATTAATCTTTTCTGTTTCTTATAGCATTTTAGTTTTGTTTTATTTGTAGTGTGATCAACGTTTGTGTAAGCAGTAGATGTGTTAGGGAAGTCACACGTAACATTTTAATGATATTTTGCTAAAGTGAACGAAATGACTCCAAAAAAGATTTGTTCATTTTGCTGGACGAGACTCAAAGGTCTGAGACTTGCATCAAGTTCATCGTTCATCGTCTGTGTACTGAGTATGGCATTGTGTACTGAGTATTGTAAACAGCATTTACAAAATTACTTGCACTTTCTTAGTCTTTGCGTGTTCGCTTTGTAAACACTGGGTCTATAGTTCCGCGTGACATTTCGACGTGATTCAATAGTACTTAGCATCGTGAACATGCATCCCAGAGCCTGTGCTACACAAGCTTTTGTGCTTAAAACGTATAAAAAAATGTATTTTCCGAAAAAATAATCGATCGTTTCGCTAGATAAGACCCTTCTTTCTCAGCTGGGATCGTTTAGAGCCCTTTGAAGCTGCATTTAAATTAATTTTAAAGTTCAAAATCGGGGCACCAGTGAAGTCCATTATATGGAGAAAAATCCTGAAATGCTTTCCTCAATAACATCACAATAACCCATACGATTCCAGTCCAATGATTAACATCTTGTGAAGTGAAAAGCTACATTTTTGTAATAATCAAATTTATCTTTAAGACTTTTTTTTTTTAAAACTTCAAGTCATTGTTTTTGGCTTAAATACCAGTCTGCTATCCATATTGCTTTCACCAGTGAAACGCCACCACTACTGTTTGCTTTGTTCATTGTGGAAAAGATGAAACTAAACACATTCTAACTATTAATCAAACTATCATTATTGAAACTTGTATGGTAAAAGAATACATTCTTCTAGGTACTTTAGTTCAAATCTTAATTCGTCAAGTCAGAACCCTACCAAATCTCAGCATAATTAGCACTCTGAGGATCCCAGAATAACACAGGTAAACCAAGACCACAATTTTCTATATGGCTGACAAATCTGACAGGCAATTTAAACATTCCAGATCAGACATATCTGAGAAATAATGGTTTACCCTTAATAAGTTCGTGGAACTTTGTAACTTTGCGGCCAATTATTCCTGAACGAAACTTCTGTTGAACGTGTCCCTGCAATTTGAAGGTCTCAGTGTTTCAAAGGATAGGAAAGAGAAAATAGTTTCTTCTTCAACTTTTGTCTATTAGTATGAAACTTTATTTCAATACGTTTTCAATTACACAGTACAGCACTGTGTTATACCTCATGTAAGTTTCCCAGCATTAATTATATATCTCAGGGTATGTCCAGGTGGCTTCTAGTTTTTACAAACACGCTGGTTAATCTGGATAAAAGAGGAGGTTTTTTTTTTTTGAAAGTTCCAAGTCTAGTTAATGGAGTTGCGAATAGACAGTGTTATCTTCAATAGGCACTAGATAATTGGTGTTTCTCTTTGCCTTGCATAAAAATTACTCATTTGTTTACATTCGTCCAGAAGGAAGAAAATGCAGTAGCTATGAAAATTACCTGATAAATTCTCTGCCTTGATTCTCTATCTCCCTCCACCAGACACAGGAAGAAAAGAAAAGCAAATTAAATAGAGAGTGACAAAGGGGAGAAGAGAGAGAAAGAAATTGAGAATATGCGTGTGTGCCAGGGGGTCGAAATTTCGCTAGTTAGCTAGTTAACTACATTATTTTGCATGTGAAAAATCCTTGTGTATGTATATATGCATGTGAGTGTGTGTGTGTATAACCCAGATGTGTTGCATTCAGAAAAGTACAGTATACTGGTAGAAAATGGACTTTTCTTATTGCTGGCAATTTAAAAACGGGCCTACTGGAATAATTTCATGCTGCTTCAGCTGTCTTTCTAATGATTTGAAATCTCAATTTTACTCAAATGATTGGTGCACTGGATTTCCAATTTACCAGTTAATGTATGCGGTTCCATTACTGGTAACATTTGTGACCATTAAGAGGCAGAATTGGGTACAGTAATGGATGCATCATACATTTCCCCCCACAGATCATGTACTATCATATATTACATACAGGCTCCTACTAGATTGCATTGTTCGGAGTATTACACTGTCATGAACTGGCTTAATCTCTGCTCTTCCTTGTCCCAGATTAATCCTGACAAGGCTGACATTATCATCTCTCTGACACGGAACACAGCAGGAAACCAGTTTGTTCACATTGAAGGAAGCCCACAGGGACCTATGGAGACCCCCACAGCATCATGATCACCTTAAAGGGCAAATGACGTGGAACTTTGCAGTAAGTTAAAATACAGTACTGATAACCCAATAGTTGTTTTCATGTTAAGGCTGTAAACTAATGATAAAACATGAAAATCAGTTGGTTTCAGTGCTTCTTAGGGCCTGAGCACAGGTGGTGCGAAGACCGTGTTGTAATTGCTCAGTTTCTTCTTCTCCAAAATGAATCGCATTTTTGAGGGCCTATACATGCTTGAAAACTTAGGAAACTTTGCAAACACGCCAAAAGTGGTGCAAATTTACACCTGATGTGGGTTCAAAAGTGGGTGTGGCAAAATGGCTCGATAGCGCCACCTACCATAACATTTCAACGCAGTGCCCCTCGAACTATGTTTCACATACATGTACGAAATTCGGTAGACACATCTACAAAAAAGTCCCTCTGTATGAAGTCCGAAGCCCAACAGGAAGTCTGTTATTTTGAATTTTCTCAATTTCCAGGGGGAAATGCGTGCAAGGGACCTTTCAACGCTGCTTGCAGCTTAAATTCTTTCTGGTCCTCGAATCTGATTGGTTGAGAGGAGTGTGATATTCTAGTGATATAGTAACTCCAACTGTTTAACCTTTTGTATCACTGTGCTTGTGTTTTTTTGTAGTTGAGAATGTACTTGTTTAGACCTCAAATATGTGGTTTGTTATTAAAGATCTATTTGAAAAATTTCTTCAACGTTTTCGGAGTTGTGAGCTCCAGGGCATCAGCGGCCGCTCAGCGCTCATATAACCTCGGCCACATCTTCTGGAATTTGCCGGTGGCTCTAATGTCTGCATAGTGGTTAAACATGAGATATAATTTGTTTTGGGTAAATCTAATGGGCAGTCTTTGGTCTCATTAATCTATCATTTGCTCCAGAGCAAATAGTTTTGGCTGAGGGCAAAATCTCATCATGTTATATTGTATGTAAATCTTAAAAAACAGTATGGTACCGATATAGTGGATATACATATTCTTTATATTCAAAGTATATACTGCAGCATTTGACTTACCCATAAAATAAGTCCAGCTGCTTTAGAAAAAAAAAAATCACACTGTGCAAGGTCATGTGATGGTCTCATATTAGAAAACAAGGAGCCTGGAGGTGTGCTGTGCCCTGACAAACACATTCGATTAATTATCTTTATAATTTAAAAGCCAAAAGCTGTTTGATGTAGCGTGACAGATTGATGTAATACAGGCAAAGTGTAGCAGCCACGGCTGTTCTTAATAAAGCAAACGCAGGCCCCTCTCATCTTAATAGCAACTTCAAAGGCAACTTCAAGAACTTTTTTAATAGTAGACAAATTACTGAGGGGCAATTACTACTTTCCCCCCATCCTGACAGATGTTCTATTTGCCAGACAGTATGGGCTTTAAGTACTGCTACAATTACAGCAAGATGAGGAAATAACATAGGGGCCGTTTGGAGTGGCCACTTGCGGTCAGGTCAGGACGGGGAAAAGGACTGCCAAGCACTCATGGATATGCATTCGGCCTGTGATGATTGAGTAGGACAACCACAAAGGAGATCTGACAGGGCGATGGAAAGCCAGAGTGTCAGTAGTTCCCCCGCCGCAAAATGACATGCAGTGGCGATAAGTAAAAATCGAGACACTTTTCAGGCAACTGCACAGTTTGATGGGATCAAAAAATAAGCCAATTTTCACTTTAAGTGGAGAGTACATTGGAAGACCCCATTGAAAAGCCTCCCCCCCTGAAGTGTCTCAATCTAGTCTGGTTCTCCGGAACAGTACACCAACGGTTGGACGCAGCGTTCTCTCCTTTATACCCCCTGGACCAAACTGTTCACGAGCTGTCACTGGTCTCGGAGATAACCGGCTCACTGAGACCTCTCTTTTATGTGAATGTCAAAGGCCACATGCTAAGGCTAGTATGAGTTACTGGAATCTACAAATAACCCCTGCCTCCGCAGCGACTGTAGATGGAGACCTTACCGCCTTTTAACCCACACTAGGACAAAGCGGGGCCACTGACACTTCCGCAGCCTCATTCCGCAAGTTTTAGGACACAGTAACCCCTGCTGGCACCTTTCCTTTCAACTTTATATTGAAACATCCTGGGTTAAAGTTGGCACTTAATCATTTCCTCTGGACGCGGCAGCAGCAGGCTTCTGCACCCATCGATCACTGCTCTTATCACATTAAACCCAGGTTACTGACGTCAAGCTGCATGGATCTCTGGGTCCTGGCATGTGTCACTTTACTCTGTTCTTTTGTCACAGCTATAAAACAATCGGGCCACCAGAGATGTTCTCTGACTCTAGACGGCAAACGTATTATTTAAATGTAACCTCCCAGCGCTCGACCAGTCACAGAATATATACAGTTGCTCAAAGGAAAAGGTGATCAATAAGGTATACTTATATCTGAGAGCAATTTGGTTTCTTTAATGAATTGCAACTGATATGGATTTTTTGATGACCAACGCCAATATCATAAAGCCAATATACTGCAGCCCTGTATAAGGTCACATAACACTTTTCTGGAATTAAATGTATATTTTTTTTACATAATAATTTACTAAAATAACAATAATTATCATAATTTGGACTGGAATCATTTGGAAATTATTCGAGCTTGATAAAAAAATCTGTAAAATAAACAGATTTTAACTGCAAATGGGAACTTCTTGATTTTGTAATTCTGTTATAGTTCAATTTTTCTATTTTTCACAAACCAAGAAGCTTTTAAAATGGAATTTAACAGTCAGTACACTCAGTAATATCAACCTGATCGAACAGGAAAACATAACTATTTTACAAGGTGGCAATTTCGTATAAACTCGTCCATTTTTTAGGAAGAATTAAAGGATTAGTTCACTTCCAGAACAAAAATGTACAGATAATGTTTTTTGAGGAAAACATTACAGGATTTCTCTCCATGTAATGGACTTCTATGGTGCCCCCAAATTTGAACTTTCAAAATGTAGTTTAAATGCAGCTTTAGGGGGCTCTAAATGATCCCAGTTGAGGAAGAAGGGTCTTATCTAGCGAACTGATCGTGTTTTTTTTGGTTTTGTTTTTTTTAATTACGATTTATATATTTTTTCCCGGTCATGACAGTTAGGGTACGTCTAAAAATTCCCATCTCATTTTGTTCTCCAATTTTAAAATCGTCCTACATCACTGCAGAAGTACCAACCCAGAGTTTACAAAGTGAACATGCAAAGAAGATCAAACACCTTTTACAAAAAAAGGTAAAACAGCGATGTAGGATGATTTTGAAGTTGGAGGAGAAAATGAGATGGTAGTTAGACAAGACAAGTGTTTGAGGTTAAAAAGTACATAAATTGTACTTTTTTTTTTTTTTTTTTTTTTTACAAAAGAACCAATCGTTTTGCTAGATAAGACTCTTCTTCCTTGGCTGGGATCATTTAGAGTTGCATTTAAACTGCATTTTGGAAGTTCAGATTTGGAGGCACCATAAAAGTCCATTACACGGAGAGAAATCCTGAAACGTTTTCCTCAGAACTTTCCTCACAAAAAGCATAATTTCTTTACGACTGAAGTAATAAAGACATGAACATCTTGGATGACAAGGGGGTGAGTAAATTATCGGTAATTTTTTGTTCTGGAAGTAAACTAATCCTTTAATCATGAAGGCCTGCAATTAAAGGGATAGTTCACCCAGAAATAAAAATTACTCTATAATTTACTTACCCTCAAACCGTCTTAGGTATATATGACTTTCTTCTTTCAGGCGAATACAATCAGAGTTATGTTAGAGTTATAATGGCAGTGAATGGCTGTTGAGATTTTGAAGTCCAATAAAGTGCGTCCATCCATCCATCATAGAAAGTTGAGAGATTTGTGACATTAAATGTTTATTTGTATATTCATGTTTAAAAAGGCATATTTGCTGAATGCAGACAGTATATGAATAAAGTATATGATATACTGTATGTGTATCTGTGCTAAAGCGCTGGATTTTCAGAACTGTCAAAATAAAAGTCTTAGACATATCAGACATTGGCTGACGCTGGTTACTGAAAGTGGCCAGATATTTGCTGCTAATTTCAACCTTGTCAAGAATGTTTTTTTTTTTTAAAATTCCAAGTCTTGCTCAGTGATTCTGTTTTACAAGCAATGAAAATAGCAAACAGTCTCCAAACTCAATCAAAGCATTAAATATTTCTTTCTGCTGTGGATGACCAAACTGCTGAAATTATGAGCTGTTACATCTTTGCAAATATACACGGCAACACCTATAGATGAACCAAATAAAAATTGAATAAAGCAATATCACATGAACAAAAATGCTGTTGCATTGAATATCCCATCTGAGATTTAGCCTAAGAATGAGG
The DNA here is from genome assembly GCA_019740295.1 of Labeo calbasu. Taxonomy (NCBI): domain Eukaryota; kingdom Metazoa; phylum Chordata; class Actinopteri; order Cypriniformes; family Cyprinidae; genus Labeo; species Labeo calbasu. The sequence goes on from JAHKKF010473646.1 coordinate 9,158, forward strand.
CCGCACATGCTGATATTAAGGTCAACTAATATCTTTTGTTTATTTATTTTTTTGTGAGAAGGTGTCGAGGTTTGTCAAGTAGCAGACCACAGTTAGTCCAGTAGATATTAAATTAAACACTCTGGATCTGAAAGATCTTTCTGCTATTAAAGATTAAACATAAAAATGAATAAATAAACATATATACTGTGAATACTATAATAATAATATTTTATAATACATTATAGAAGAGCAGATGTTTACAAGGGCGCACTTCTTTTTTTGAAAGCCTCGTAAAAAGATTACAATTTCAGAATTGACATACCTTAATATGAAAAAATGCTATCTAGCATCAGATAAAAGCAAATAAATAAAATGGAAAGCTAGTCTTTGCAAAAAAATCTAATCTATGCATATTTGTAAAATGGCCAAGAAGACACTGAGGTATTTAGGCTTATTGAAAAACAAAATGACAATGACAACAGACAAACGGTGCAGAATAATGAATTCTGGCATTTCCTCGACTGCTTGCAATTTACCTCACAAGCGCAGATTTATGGCTTGCCTACATTTTCATTTTTTTATTTTCATCAATGCAAAATATATTAAAGATGTGACAAGAAGCTGGCCCACCTTAAAATTTTAGATGAGATGTCATATAAGGTGAATGAGAAAAAAAGAGAGTAAGGCATTGATTTAGAAATGTAAAGTCTCTTAAATAATATGAGGACATGAAATTGCATAGTATGAAAGAATTAGTCAAATGTATTATAAAATAGTTTAAAATGTAGGATGTCACTTCAGTTTTCCAATTCACATCAATTACTTGCTAGTAATAGTAATATAAAAATATTAATAAATAATAATGTACATACAAATGAAATAAATATTTCAAATAATATAAACATTAGTTTTAGTATGTCATTATTTCCTATGATGTTATATAAAATATTTTCATGACAGCTGTTTGTTCCCTTCAGGGTAAAAATGAACTATGAAGTGCACATAAAAATCTGATTGGTTTTACTGACGTTGATTCTGACAGAACAGCTTGAAAACATCGGGGTTGAACAATTTTAACAAGTTGTGACCCTGCCACTCAGAGAACCTGCTGTGACAGACTCAAAATCACTCTGAAGGCCCAAACCCCCATTGCTTAAATGACCCAGCTTTCCTCCGTTAAATATTTCAGCTGCTAGCAGGAAAGGTCAGTCTAGATATATGACATCCATCACAGGCATGCCTCAGTGTCCATGATTTTGGTATTGAATGCGTATAGTATTCATGCACCATGGTATTTACAGTACATGGCATGTACACACATCCAATACAACAAAATTCAAGTGCATTCATGTACTGATCGTGTTTTGTTGTTTGTTTTGATATTGGATTTTTTGCCCGAGTCCCGTCAGATTGCATCAGCTGTGGGGTTGAAAACAGCAACTCCCATGATTCCAAACTCCATCAAACTACGCCTTTGTTTCTTGTTTGTTTTGAATATGCGACCTCTAGTGGCAAAAACGTACATATTGTGACTTTAAATATCCACTTCGTCCAGCGTACTTGTGCTCTTTGTGTTTTGTTTCCTATAAATGTTTACTGAATGAGAAACTGCTGCAAACGATTCAGAGTATGTCTGAATGATTCAGATGGAATCTTGAACTGATTCAGTACCAATTTAAAAGAACATACTCAAAAGAGTGATTCATTTATTCGAATCATATATCACTCATTTCAAAACAGCTCACAGAAAATGAGTTATTTGTGAATCACAAATCATTCTGATTTCAATTGCTTGACTTAATTGCCGAAACGTTCAGCCAGTGAGAGTATTTATTACAAGTCGGTTTCCAGTGTTGGGCGTAATGCATTACAAGTAATGCACATTATGTAATCAGATTACTTTTTCTAAGTAACTAGTAAAGTAATGCATTACTTTTTTAATTTACAAGAAAATATCTGAGTTCCTTTTTTCAAATAAGTAACGCCAGTTGCTTTGTTTTCCCTTTTTATTGACTGTCCCATGTTGAGAGAAATCGTGACTATGTGCAGATTCAGTATTCCTCAAAATGAATAAAAAACGTGAAATGCAAACTCAGAATATGGCGCAAAACCTGCAATAATTACGTTTTTATGTATTAAATCCCATTTTATTAACCAGTGTTTCTACTGATCTTTCATGATTCAATTCAGCCAAACTAATAAGCAAAAATTACTTTAGATAAACATGACATTTGTGTGTGTGTGTGTGTGTGTTTTTATATATAAATATTTATTGGATTATTCTTTTCTCTTTCAGTGTGAAAAGGCTTTTACATTAGTCAAAAATAGACTATTTTATATTAAAATCAAACAAGCAAACAAGCTCAGCCCAGATGAGAAAAAGTAACACAAAAGTCACGTAATGCATTACTTTTCATAAAAAGTAACTAAGTAAGCAATTAGTTACTTTTAAAGGGGGAGTAACACAATTTTGTAATGCATTACTTTTAAAAGTAACTTTATCCAACACTGTCAGTTTCACAGTTTAGCATGATTCATTGATTCATTGAAAAGAAAACCAAAGAATCATTCGATGGTTCTGAACAGCCGTGAGAGATTCACAACTTGATTGCTTAGTTGAGCCTAAAAGGGCTCCGTAGATATTTGGTAATGTAATTGCAGAACATGTATGTTCACAACAGTTGTCTACATTAAATTGTAAAAGTCACATACTGTAGCTTAAACCACATTTACTACATTTAGATCATACACTATGTGTTTAATGCGGAAATAGACTAATGGTAAGTTGTGCAGTACAGTTTATCGCTTTGTTGGTCAAGCAACTTAAGATAAATGAATGTAGAGTGGCTAACAAAACAACTTCTAGTAGTGTCTGGCATTGTAGTCTCAAAAATGGTTGGCGTAGAGGTAATGACTTTTTAAATTTCCCTTAACTAAAGGCTACAAAACCACTGCCTACAAGCAAATAATTGTTCTGGAGAGAAAAAGCATGACTCAGGAATGCTTTAGCAAACATTTCTGCACATGTTTATCTACTTGCTGAAGTGTGTACAAGGGGTCAGAGGAGAAACAAAAGCTGAGACTAGGTGGGAGGATTCTAGTCCCAGTGTTAATTTGGCATCTCCCTTTGCCCACTTCAGATTAATCCAATTTAAAGGCTTATATCGAATTGACTTGAGCTTATCCAAATTCTATCCACATGCCTGCATAGATACAGCATGATTCATGCCACTGATGCACTCTCTCCCATGATGAGCTCACCCGGGCTCTGGCCACATCCTATGAATACTGATGGCCTACAAAAACACACACACACACACACACATGCTTATACAGTCTCAATCAACAGTGACCCTGGAGGATATTTTAATGGATAGAGAAGGCTGATCCCCTTACGGTGCCCTGATGTTATACTGATCCTGACGTATAGCTTCACTAAATTGAAAGGAACGATGGAGTTCATTAATCTGACTATCTAAAGCAGTGTTCGCTCATCCTCTTCATGCCACACGGACTGCACAATTTGTCTGGACTTGCATCTGCAGTTTCTCCGGCTGTGGAAAACATCTCACCAGTAGTCAATATTAGTTAAATGTGATGGACTATTCGTGTTGCACCTACAAATTTAATTGCGCAAAGTAACCATTAGATACATTTCCGTATTAATCCTTCCAGTCCGTTTTGAGTTTCACACAATGATAGGAAATGAACATAAGATATCTGCACTTTGCAGCATGAGACAGACAGATACTTTACATGGATACTTAGTGATCTGATTAAAGGATAGTTCGCTTAAAAATGAAAATTTGCTGTCTCACCTACGTCACTCCAAACCTGTGCAAATCTCAAAAATGAAAACATTTTTGAAGAATACAGCTATGAGCTTTTATGATGCTTTTTCTATGAGATTGTGATAGTATACCAGAGCTTTCAAGCTTCAAATCTTTGGAAACCACATCAATTGATTCACTGAAACATTCAAAAAGTGGACTTTTATGATGTTTCTGTGACTCTTTTTAAAGCTTTCAATGTGATGAAAAAACCTTCGCACTGGCTGAGAACAATATGAGGGTGAATAATAACAGATTTCTTTTTCGTTTTTTTTTTTTTGGTGAATTTTTTCTTTATCTTGACAAAAGAAACATAGGTTTTGCAGCAATGAAAGAAATTTGTTATTGTTTAAAGAGGCGACAGAGATTTATTGTGAACTAAATGAGTAAAGTTTGAGAAAAAACTTTGAAGAAAGCCTAGCCTGAAGGTTTGAAGCTGTTGTAAAAGCTTGAAGTTTCAAAGTTTAGATATATAGATTAGACAGATGTTGACACCCTGTTGAAAAAACATCTTATGCTGGTTTTAAGTTTTGAAGCATGGATGCTTGTTTGAGCTGTTCCTTAGCTGGTCGTGTGCTGGTCCTAAGCTGGTCCTGAGCAGGAGGGATCATCTTAAACCAGCTCATGACCAGCTAAGGACCAGCTTAAACCAGCTCAAACCAGCTCAAACCAGCATCCATTCTTCAAAACCTACCTAACCAGCATTTTTTTCAACAGGGCAGTATATTGCTAGCATGTTTTTAGCATGATTAGCATGTTGCTAGCATGTTGCCAACATTAATAGTGTGCTGTTAGCATGTTTTAGCATTGTTAGCATAATACTAGTATGATTCTAGCACAATTATCATATTGTTAACATGTTTTCCCTGCTAAAAAACAGCTAAAACCAGCCCAAGCTGGTTGGCTTGTTTTAGCTGGTGATCCAGGCTGGTCTTAGCTGGTCATAGCTGGTCAGCAGACTGGTTTTAGAGGGGTTTTGGCCCCTGCTAGAAACATGCTAACCCTGCTGAAAAAAGGCTGGTTGGTCTTGGAACCAGCCAAGGACCAGCAAAGAGCCAGTATAAACCAGCTAAGGACCAGCTAAAACCAGCATCTCAACATCAAAACCTACCTAACCAGCATATGCTAGTTTTTTTCAACAGGGTAGATCAGTAAGTTGGCTTTCTCAAGCCAACTTAGGCTACATTTACACTAGTGCCTTTTTGTTTTAAAACGCGTAACTTTTGCTACAGGTACACCTGTCGTTTACACTACTCTGGTGTTTTTGACCCTCGAAAATAGAGACTTTCAAAAAATGCTGCAGACAACTCCAGAGATGTGTTTCAGTGTAAACCAATCAAAATGGAGACTTTAATGGAGACACTAGCAGGCAAGCCTGCAACCATTAGCCAAAAAAGCGTAACGGCTAATGCTGCTTCCTGTTTGGCAGTATGTGGGAAAGGAGACCATAGGCTGTTTTTTTAATGGATGTCAATGGAGAAAAGACTTCACTACACTGAATAAACAGCTTTTTAGAGGAAAAGGCTTATCATTTAATGACTGTGACTGAAATTCAGTGACGTCAAGGCTTTAATGTGATTGGTTATTAAGACACACGTGATCCAAGTTTGCCATTACACTTTCTCTAATAGCAAATAATACAGACCCTCTTATCTCCCTAGTAAGACAGTCTCTGGCATATGTATCCTTGACGACCATGTAAACAAAAACATAATGTTCATTTGCTTTTTTGCATAATGTCTCATTTTGGAGGCTGCATCCACTGAAGGTCGCATTTGAAGGCTGCATACATCATCGGGACAGTCTCATTTAAGAAAAGAAACTGCAACGTAAAAAATAAATTACAGTATTTTTACACCCCAAGGAATAACAGTCAATTAAATGACGGTTACTTTTCTTATATAAGACATTGTTTCTGAAATGCAGTGAAAAAGCCAGTGTAGACAAGGATCATTTTCATTTTAAAATGGCATTTTAAAACAAAAATGCACTAGTGTGTTTTCCCGATAGGTTTGCAGCTCTGGGGGGGAATCCAGTCTTACAATAATATTTATTTTTATCATTTAATTGTTTCATTTAAATTTGGCAGACATAGGAATATTATAAAAATCTACATTTTACTGTACAAAAGTAATACAAGACTTATATATTTCTGTTACATGTTAAACTGTACTTTTATTTTGACGGGTTGCCGTGTAGTTTCTGTTTGCATACAGTATGATATGATGCTAGTTTTCTCAAATGAAACGGTAAAATTCACATGAAGTGACTCTCACAGCAAGATTAAGTTTATGTGTTCATGTCGTCATATAGTAAGACGCAGAAGCCGAAAAAAAACACCGCGAGCGTCACGCCGCTTAGTAAACAAATCCGCGTCTCTCGCATTCATACACACAGAGGCAAACGGAAAATACAGGATTCGTATTTAAACCGTCTTTTTGCATTTCAGTATTCACAGACACTAGTGCATATCGCAATCCGAATGATGTGACAGACCAACTTTTGATTTATTTATCCAAAAATCGACGAATTCCTTGGCATTTCGTGCCTCCCTGATACAATGGTAGGGGAAACACTGTAGTGTAAACAGGGCTTTAAAGATTCATGTGTTAAAAGTTTATTCCATTCCATGCATGTAATATCTTTGTCAAGGCTTGACTGTCATGTGGGTTCAGAGTCCTTTGTATTTTCATTTCATTAAAAACACCCTTAAGCACCATTTGCTTGTTGAATTGATTTATTCTATTCTCTCTGTTGTTGCAATACAGTGAAAATCTGAAGAAAATCTTTGAAGAAGGTGGCCATAACCATAGTTTTTTTCTTTACATTTTTCGAAAAGAAGCTAAAAAACGTTCCTTAACACCGTTATTAAAAGAAGCAGACTTCCAATTGACTTTGTTGCCTAAATTAATGAGGCTTGTAATTAACTGAACTGAAGCTGTGCTCTGTTAATAGATAACTCGGGCCCTTTTTATTTGCCACATATTAATAACTGAATTTGATCTGATGTGTCTAAGACCTTGTGTTATTCTTGTTGTAGGTCATTGCTTCATGGGACGTTAGCTGTGTCACCCCCGGCATAACAACAATGCAGAAGGACATCAAAATATGCAAAACACAAGGTGGCCTACAATACATGTAGAAACCTGTGAACATTCCCAATCATCTTAACTGCAGTTGCTCAGCTGGTGCAGGATCCATGTGAGTATGCAGTTTGAACTTAAAAAAGTTTGAAATTAATTATGAATGCAAAAATGATTTGTGATAGCATGAAACATATGAAGAAATCTCATTAACAATTCAATATTCGGTGTGTTTGTAAACATGTAAACTCTAACGTTGAACGTGTAAAAGTGTTTATGTTTTAGAACATTGATGTTATATGCATCGGTGTCTATCCAAACAAACACTTTATAATTAATACTTACGAATACTAATGAGAACACTTTGCATAATCAGGTAGCTGTTGTAAAGGGAGGACTCAAATGCTTTGATAATGTCACACTGAAAAGCTTGTATATATTCATGACATTGTTAATGCAAAATAAAAGCCAAAGAAACGTGCTTGCGGACCCAATAGCGAATTGTGATTTAATTGCTCACCTCTTCGGAGCTAGAAACCATTTGACAGGCTCAAGAAGCTTTCCTAAGCCTTGCTGCCTTCTGATTGATAGTAAAATTCGGAGCACTTGACAATTAATCTTTCAAAGAGAGAGTCATTAATAATGCATAGCATAATTCCCCTGAGTACAGAGAGCAATAAGACATAACCGTTTTTTAAGTGAGAGGGGAGATGTGGAGCGGTGGCTGGATTTCAGATTCATCATTCACACTGGATATGGCCAACATCTGGTTTGGTGACCATAAACAAGATTGTTCAATTTGCAAAAGCATCGCCGTTGCAGCTGGTATACAAATGCCATTAATGCAGAGTGCCATTTTAGAGGCTGTCGCAGAGTTTATACAAAGATAGGGTCATATCTTACAAATTTGGAGTTGGCAAGGTTGTGTGATGCCAGTCTGTTTTTGCATATTCATTAAGGTATCAGAGCTGAGTAATTTTGGTTGCACACAATTGCACGTTTTTATTTTGTTTTTTTATTTTGAGTTTATTGAATTAAGTGTTTTTTTATTCTTAAAGGGATAGTTACCTAGAAATTAAAATTGTCATTAATTACTCACCCTCATGTCGCTCCAAACGCGCAAGACCTTTGTCAGAACGCTGACTCCTGCATCAGTAGCATCACACGCATGCATGGTACTCTCGTAAACGTGTGGCAGAGACTGACACGAAAAAAAAATTTTGTGCACAAAAAGTATTCTTACAGATTCATAAAATTACAGTTGAACTACTGATGTCACATGGACTATTTTAACAATGTCCTTACTACCTTTCTGGGCCTTGAATGTGTCAGTTGCATTGCTGGGTCAGAAAGCTCTTGCATTTCATCAAAAATATCCTAATTTGTGTTGAGTAGATGAACAAAGGCATTACAGGTTTGGAACAACATGAGGGTGAGTAATTAATGACAGAATTTACATTTTTGGGTGAACTATCCCTTTAAGATAAGGCATCCTGTTTTTTTCATTTGTGTAGAAGCGAATAAAATTTATCAACAGAGAAAAGTGTACGAGGATTGGCCCCCAGGCTGAATAAGACAAGATGATTAAAAGAAAAAAAACATATATTAGTTCATGTTCATTTATTACTTTGGCATGATATGTTATTTTTAGCTACAGTAGGACAGATACATTTATTAGTTGTGCTCTGTGTTATAGCTTAATACAGAAAGAAGTTTGTGTGAATCACTTGTGACAGGAAAAAATTATGACATGAACAAACATTGAGTACAAAGTATATTTCTCAGTTGCTTCCAAATCTTCTGTGTGATTGTTTTTCTTTTTTTTTTATATGATACATTAAAGAAATAGTTTATCAAAAAATGAAATTCTGTCACAGTTTACTCACCCAAAGACTAACCATTTGCCACTGACTAACCAATTTACTAACCAAGCCTTTGGTAAATATTCATAAAACAACTTATGATATTTTAATGAAATCTTTGAGATTTTCGATTGAAAGTGTAGGTAACCTAAGTTTAGAAGATCCAAAATGGTCATAAAAGCAGCGTAAAACAAATCTATATAAATTGCATGGTTTAATAAAGGATTTGTTAAGATATACGATCACTTAATATGATTAAAAAATAAAATTTAGATTTTAAAATATCTAAAGAATGATGGACACACATGCATAGAGTACATCA
>JAHKKF010473650.1:0-11705 GCA_019740295.1 Labeo calbasu
CCTGACCTTAACCCCATAGAAAATCTATGGGGTATTGTGAAGAGGAAGATGCGATATGCCAGACCCAACAATGCAGAAGAGCTGAAGGCCACTATCAGCAACCTGGGCTCTCATAACACCTGAGCAGTGCCACAGACTGATCATTGCTGCAGTAATTCAGGCAAAAGGAGCCCCAACTAAGTATTGAGTGCTGTACATGCTCATACTTTTCATGTTCATACTTTTCAGTTGGCCAAGATTTCTAAAAAAATCCTTTCTTTGTATTGGTCTTAAGTAATATTCTAATTTTCTGAGACACTGAATTTGGGGTTTTCATTAGTTGTCAGTTATAATCATCAAAATTAAAAGAAATAAACACTTGAAATATATCAGTCTGTGTGGAATGAATGTATGCATAATACAAGTTTCACTTCTTGAATGGAATTAGTGAAATAAATCAACTTTTTGAAGATACTCTAATTATATGACCAGCACCTGTAAGTTCATCATCAAAAAATTCTGAAATGCTGTCCTCAAAAACTATATTTTTTTTTATGTCTGAAGACAGAAAGACATAAACATCTTGGATGCTGGGGGTGAGTAAATTATTTGTGAAGTGGACTTCTCCTTTAAAGCACCCCCTGAGATTTTAAGTTATATTTTAATAATTTAACCACACATTCACATGTTCACGCTTGTCTGGTGTGGGTTAAAGGTCAGATGACATGCAGGCAACCCAATAAAATATTTGACCTTTTTTTAGTAAGCGTTTTATGGATAATGGATAAATTGGGAGCTTTTACAGAATCAAATGCACAAACACAAAGCCTGTCTAAAGAGCAAAACCAGAGGGTGCTGTTAGCGGCTTCACGGGTGACTCATTTCCAACTGCACTTCAGCATGTTTAAGAGCACTTTTCAGCTGCTCGAGAAAGATTTGACAGACGAAATTGATTCCACCTTGGCTCAATCATCGTGAGTGGCAGAAACAGGATATTGTATCTTTAACGGATCATTAATTCCTCAAAGGCAAGCATTTGGTTCAGCGCTGTATATTTACAATGGCAATAGTCCAAAATAAAATGTCATAAATAAATTGCATCATGTCAGTCAGGGACACGCCAAATAGACAGGTATCAATAGTGGTTTTTAGAAACATTCTCAGTGGGCCCGTGGCAGCGACAGAGTTTCAGCAGGAGAGTGACATTTTTATTAGGTTTTATTCATCATCTGACTCGAGCGCAGAATGTGAATTCATCAGCGTATTATACATGCATATGGAAATTTTTCCACTTGAGATGCTAAAGCTCTTTTTTCCCCACAGTAATGTCAAATCTGTGATTGGTATGGCGAAAGAGGACTGGTGCGTATAGTTATGTTATTAATTCACCATTTAACATGAACTCACTGAATTTAAAGAAGAAAAGACTGACGTTTCCAGAACGATGGATCGAGATTACCGCTTCGAGGAGGACATGAAAAGGTGCGTCTGCGGACATCTGGTGATCCGACGACTCTGGTACCGGAGGGACTCGTCTGGCGAATTCTGTTTACAACTCGATGAGCTTTAAACCGCTCTAAAGAAAACTTGAGGTTCTCCAGCACACACTCAATTCCCAATGCATCTCAAAACACGTCACAAGTACCTATTACTGAATTCAGGTCTTAACAACAACTTCACGTCAATCTACAGATTTCGATCCTCTTTAGATGTCTGGAAATGACAGAAAATCTTTGCATGACAAATGGTGGAACCTCAACCACTCCTCGTTTACCACAAGACCCCGTTTACACCTGAGATTAACATCCGTCAAACAACTGTCAATCATCCACTACATTTAAACTTTAAAAGAGGGGTTCGATATTAATATTAAAAAATAATAACAATATTAATGTCATACATATAAACATTTGGGTTCAGTAAAAAATTAAATTAATAATAATACTTTTAGTTAACAAGGATGCATTACATTGATCAAAAGTAACAGTGAAGAGTTTTTTGCGAAGACTATTTTTAAATAAATGTTTTTTCCACAATCCTGAAAAAATAAGTTTCAGCAAAAAAAAAAAAAGTTTAAATAAATACTAAAATAGAAATGAATTAAATTTTAAAATATACTAAAACAGGAATAAATTACATTTTAAAATATATTAAAATAGGAAAAGAAATTACATTTTAAAATATACTAAAATAAGAATAAATTACATTTTAAAATATAATAAACTATGAATAAATAACATTTTAAAATATACTAAAATAGGAATAAATTACATTTTAAAATATACTAAAATATGAATAAATGACATTCCAAAATATATTAAAATAGGAATAAATGACATTTTAAAATATAATAAAATAGGAATAAATTACATTCTAAAATATATTACAAATAGGAAAAAATTACATTTTAAAATATACTAAAATAGGAATAAATTATATTTTTAAATATATTAAAATAGGAAATAAATTACAATTTAAAATAGGAATAAATTGCACTTTAAAAATATATTAAAATAGGAACAAATTTACATTTTAAAATATACTAAAATAGGAATAATTTACATTTTAAAACATACTAAAATAGGAATAAATGACATTTTAAAATATAATAAAAAACTGGAATAAATTACATTTTAAAATATATTACAAATAGGAAAAAAATACATTTTAAAATATACTAAAATAGGAATAAATTACATTTTAAAATATATTAAAATAGGAATAAACTACATTCTAAAATATATTACAAATAGGAAAAAATTACATTTTAAAATATACTAAAATAGGAATAAATGACATTTTAAAATATATTAAAATAGGGATAAATGACATTTTAAAATATATTAAAACATGAATAAATTACATTTTATAATATACTAAACAGGAATAAATTACATTTTAAAATATATCAAAATATGAAAAAAATACATTTTAAAGTATACTAAAATAGGAAGAAATTGCATTTAAAAAAAATATTACAAACAGGAAATTCAAAACCCACTCAAAATGATTTAAGTCCGCATCAAAAGCTCTGATGTAAAAACATTTATAGACTTTCAAAACATATATACTATATGAAATAGTGTATATACAAATTGATTAGACTTCACAGATTAACTTTAGTTTGACTAAAATTAACAACTAGTGAGAGATCATGTCTAGCAACTCTCTGAAAAAAAAAGAGAAAAAACCTGCAAGGTGGAAAAACCTCTTCAAAAACTAGACTCATAAAGGGCCCATCTGTCTCTGCTCAGTCCACTCGACGGAAGTGTCATTACCACAAGTCCAGGAACAGTAATAAATATGGGTATACACACATGTTCAATAGTTTGTGTTAGTAGTTGGGACAACCCCATCTGTGATCTCACCGTAGATTTAATTCACCACCTGCAGGGTTGGAGGCCTCCACCACGTTGATGAAGAATAGACGGGTATGTTTAAATCTGTTCTTTCACTGCGAGGAATCCCATAATCCCACTGGCATGATTCAGCAGCAGGAGACGTCTGGATTCAGATGAGCGTTCCCAGATCCAGATCGGAGCTCTTGCCAGACCTGCTGATAAACAGAGGATGCTTTTACACTTCCTCCTGCATCGTCCAGATCCATCTGTAGGAAGGAAAAAATCACAAATGAGATTGCTTTAATAGCTTGATCATTTTTGCATTTCAAAGCACCTCTGCTAGAGTTTTAAATGAGATCTCGTCACAAATGGCGTTTAGATTTGCACAGATGCCAAAGCTGCAATAAAAGTCAGAGATTTCAACATAAACACAAACATTTGTCAACAAATTCTTTCAAAATCTCTTTGAGCTATGTTGTCTACTATCATTTTATAGCTCTATACTCTAAGGCCCAGTTTACATCTGGTATTAAGATTCATTTCAGTTGTTCTGATCAGTCAGCCAAAACTACTTGTTTACACCTGGCAGGAACATGCATCTCAAATTCATCTCAAATGCGTCTCCTGTGACCACTTGTGATCGGATTTCTAGGGGAGGCTCTTTTGATTTTGTCACTTAACACTTACGACAAAAGTTTAAAAACTAAAATGAAAATCACCCCATTGCTTCCAATTTGCCATTTTACTTCTTACCACAAATGTAACTTCTCATAGTTATTATAGTCAAGTTCAGTGTTAAGGATGTGTGTGCATTACATGAGAAGTCTTATTTCAGTGCATGTAACTGGAAAAGTTTAAAAACCTTGTTTTGGAGAAATGGTTGATTGACAGGTCAGTAGGCGGTGCTTCACTGCTGTCCAGGATATTAGGACGCATTGATGTTTACCAATTAATGTCACATGCGTTTTAAATCCAAATCTGATCACTAGGGCTGAAGTTTGAGACAAACTTCACAATTTGATTCAATTCTGATTCACCTTGTGATTCAATTTTGATCTTGATTCAATTCAATTCAGAAATGATTCATTTGGATATACATCCATTCAGGTATAATGTCAATTTTTCTTCAAGGAAAAAGCACAGATCGATTCTTAGGGTTTAAGAATTGATATCAATTCATCAAAATAACCCTAGTAAACAAGTAAAAGACTTAAAATGCATTTATTTTATACTAAGTATAGTTAAAAACTTTATTTGGAGTACTACTTGTGCACAATGCACATTTCTTAATATTAAGCCTAAAATATGTTTTAATGTTACTACTGATGAGGATTGTGTGATCTTTGAATAATATTGGTTTTTAAAAGCAAAATATTTAAAGTGTACAAGTGCAAATTATTTAAAGGGGTCATCGGATGCCCATTTTCCACAAGTTGATATGATTCTTTAGGGTTTTAATGAAAAGTCTATAATATACTTTGGTTAAAAATTCTCAACGGTAGTGTAAAACAACACCCTGTTTACCTTGCCAAAATCTGCTCTGCAAAAATCATCCCATGAGGCTGCTTTAAATGCAAATGAGCTCTGCTCGCCCCACCCCTCTCTTATCTCTGTGGATTGACGAGTCTGTTTACTTTAGCTGCATTTAGCCGCTAAACTTACTAACTAGCACATTATTAGGAAAGGTGATCGCAAAGATTCATTAAAAAAACCCTTATACTCACTTCTGCTGTAGGTGAAGCTGGATCACGAATGATTCGCCTTATTCATGAAACCCAAACAGAATGATTTTCTCTGTAAAGCATTCATAAAAAATAAGCCATTGAATTGAATGCAATCTTTTATTCAAGAATTGTGCAAATTATTTAGATAAAAATCTGTTCTGCTTGGGTTTGATGATTAAAATCTAATGACACTTCAATTAAACATATATACAGTGCCTTGCGAAAGTATTCATACTTTGTTTTTTCACGTTATTTTTTTTTTATATTGCTGCTTTATGTTGAACTGCTTTAAAATACTTTTTTACCACATCAATCTACACTCCATACGCCATAATTGCACAGCAAAAAACAGGTTTTTAACATCTTTGCAAATTTATTAACAATAAAAAACTTGAATAATTCCACTGCGTAAGTATTCACACCCTTATATGGGAGAGGTAAAATGTATCTCAGGAGCATTCATATTGCTTGTAGATATTACTACACTCTTAAATATAAAGGTGCTGTAAAAGGTTTTTCATAGTGATGATATAGAAAACCATTCAGTCAAAGGTTCTTTAAAGACCTATCTCTTTCTTACCGTTTTATAATCTGAAGAACCTTCTTTTGCCACAACGAACCTTTTGAGAAATAGAAAGGTTCTTCAGAAGTTAAAGGTTCTTTATGGCACCGTTTAGACTAAAAAGGTTCTTCTATGGCATTGGGAAGCACCTTTATTTTTAAGAGTGTACACTTCAAGTGAAGTTAACCTGTGGCAAATTCATTCGAATGGTTATGATTTGGAAAGGCACACACATCTTAATAGAAGGTCTAAAAGCTGGGAATGCATATCTGAGCAAGAACCAAAAAAAAAAAGCTGTCTGTAGAGCTCAGAAACAGGATTGCATCAAGCCACACATCTGGGGAAGAGTTAAAAAAAATCTGCTGCATTGAAGGTTGACAGAAGCATGTAGTCTCTGTTATCCATAATGAAAGAAGTCTGACACAACCAGGACTCTTCATAGAGCTGGCCTCCTGGTCAAACTAAGCAATTGATGTAGAAGGGTGACCAAGAAGCTGATGGTCACTTTAGTTAAGCTCCATGATCATGTGTGGAGATAGAAGAAACCTACAGAAGTACAAACATCACTACAACAGTCCACTGATCTGGGCTTTATGGCGGTGTGGCAAGACTCAATCCTCTTCTTAGTGAAGACACATGAAAACACACTTGGAATTTGAAAAAGCACTTGAAGGACCTTTAGACTGTGAGAAACAAGATTCTCTGGTCTTATGAACCTCAATTCCAAGCATCATGTATGAAGGAAACCAGGCACTGCTCATCACCTACCATCCCAAAAGCAAAGTGTGCTGGTAGCAGCCTCATGCTGAGGGGCTGTTTTTTAGTGGCAGGGACTGAGGCACTCATCAGAGTAGAAGAAAAGCTCAATGCACCAAAATATTGAGATAGCCTTAATAAAAACCTACTCAGAACCTGGGCAGAAGGTTCACCTTCCAACAGGACAATGACCCTAAGCACACAGCAAGAGTGGCTTATATACAACCCTATGAATGTCCCCGAGCGGCTGGGCTTGAACCCAATCAAATATTTCTGGAGAAACCTGAAAATATCCATCTGCCCACATCCAAGCTGACAGAGCTTGAGAGGTGAAGAAGAGAGGCGAAGAATGGCAGATAATTGCCAAATGCAGATGTGCAAAGCTTGTTGCATCACACCCAAAAAGACTTGAGGCTGTAAAGGTGCTTCATCTAAGTACTAAGAATACTTATGCAATGCACTTTATTTTTTAATACATTTACGTAGTTGTGACAAGTCTGTTTTTGCTGTCATTATGGTGTATGGTGTGTAGATTGATGTGGAAAAAAGTTATTTAAAGCAGTTTAACATAAGGCAGCAACACAACAAAACATGAAAAAAATGAAGGGGTATGAATACGTTTGCAAGGCACTGTATATAAGAACTTCAAAAAGTCTCCTGAGCTTTAAAAAAAGAGCAATGTCTGAGCAACAAACTTTCCTCAGCGTAGAGACTCGACAAGCAATCCACTCCTGTTTTTAATAGAGCGAAGCATTTTGAGATATCGCCACAGAAACTCGTGAAATTGATGAATCCAAACACTAATCTGAAGTTAGATAAAGTTTTTAATAACTTTGTCAGCTAATATCATTTAATCGATATACTCTCTAATGAGTTGGATGCTTATTGTAGTTGGAGCCATAATTCAGAAGCAGGATGTGTTTTGAGCGAAAGTCTCTTCTCCGGCTTGAATTACGGGCTGAGCGTTTGACAGCTTTGGGTGCAAGAGGCTCATTAGCTTCCCGCCTGACTAATAAACCCAACGCAGAACAAATGCAATATTAATACTGCCAGTCTATTCTCTCCCTATCATTTACATACACTCCTGGAAGTGTTCGCCGCACCTCCGCAAATTATTAATGCACCGATTCTGCAGCTCTCTGTGGACACAGGACTTTAATGACTTGCTCTGTGCTTTTGTGGATTTGAACCGGGACAAACTGTGTCTCAGATGATGATCTTCATGGAACTCTCTGCGTCTAGTTGGAAGGATTGTAAAGCGAAGCTGTCGGTCTTTGCTGGAAAAAGAAGAAGAATTTATGAGCATCAACGAGTGAGAACAGGAAGATCCACTGGCATGGCAACTACACTTTTGGCTGAGGCATTATGGGATGGTCATTATTTCTACCAGTTTGTTTAGTGCTAATGATTTATGAGGCCTAAAATAAAGTCTCACATACAATTCCAAATTCTCTTCTTCCAGTCAACTGGTGAATGTGACAATCCAGTTTTCTTTCGGAAATGACTCACAGTATAAAAATGTGTCAAATGATTTAAGTTTTATAATTTATCAACACACTAGTCCATTTGCATTATTTTCAAGTACACATGCATGACTGCTTTTATGTGCCTCACGCCATGAGCATTGCATTTTTAAAATGTTATAAACTGCTACATAACTATGTTAGCATGTGATGTTGTCATAATTGTGAACCAGTAACTGCAGTACTACGAACATGTCTTGTGAAAGAAGCATTTTCATAAGAAGCTGTCCTGGCAGGGCTGTAACGTGTTGTTTGCTTTAGCCTACCGTTTATACCATGGTACATCCACAGCGATTAAAATAACACAGTCTACTGCGCAAACTGTATGGCAGATGAGTGCTTCTATTGCAAACAGCTTAAAAGATTATAATGGGAGTGATGTAGGCTCTGTCTAATGTAAATAATTTAACTGCAAGTCATTTATGGCAGCTTTTGCCAAGCAACATCGCATCTTGGCATATAGAATTCATCTTATGTTCAGTCACATTTTTTTTTCAGGATTCTTTGATGAAAAGAGTAAGACATGAAAAGAAATCTTTTGTAACAGTTTAAAAATCTTAACTTTTGCTTTTGATCAATTCAAAGTCTCCTTGATGAACAAAGGTTTCTTCAAAGTTCAAACGTTTGAATGGAACTTGAAATTTGAACTTTTTTCTTTTAGTAGAATAATAGAATAATAGTCATTGTTTTGAGTGTTTTTTAGCTCACTCATGTACATTACTGCATTTTTGTATATTTGCAATATATAAAACATTTCTAGGTTGAATTTCTGCCAAAAAAACAGGTCATCACTCTCATATCGTCAAATGTAATTACTCACATTGTAAAATAAGATTTCCATCATACCAAAGAGAACACATAGTCTACTTGCTCCAGTAGTGTAAAATAATTATTATATAAAATAGGTGTTCGGCCCTTGAGGCCAAGGCTGTTTTGTGGCCCCTAAGCTTTCCAAAGTAGCCCAGCTCTAGCTGCCTTTGAAAGGCTCCTAAATCATTACAGCAATACAGTGCCATCTAATCAGTCAGCAAGATCCCTGGATTCTGATATAATAATATTAATAAAAAATACAATCTTCTTCGTATTCCAAGAATCTTTTTTGTCTTTTGCCCAAGGACTCAAATAATTACCAAGGGGCTACAGCGGGCAGTCATCTCGCATATCAGCTCTGATTGTAAATATTTCATTACAGGAAGACGTGTAGAGTGCTTTAGGCTAACTCGTGAAGTGACAGGCCCAGTGAGGCCACACCATCAATAAAAGCTGAAATTTTTATTATGAACGCACAGTGATGTGGCGCAAGGGAACGTGAGCTTGACAGACTCTGGAGGTTCGGATAATACTGTAAAACATGATTAACACTGCATTGGCACAGCAGAGTTAGAAATGCAATATGTTTTATGTGTCTTAGGTGACACTTTGTTTTACAGTGTCTATGTATGCATATATGTAAATGTACACTGTCCTTTGTCAGAATGTGCAGCATGTATGGCCCTAGAATTAAAATACCAAGGTTATATTGGAGTACCTTTCGTAAAGGCTGTTTCACTGTTCTTTTTAAATGCTTCCTACTTCCTTATGTTTGAGACATGTTACCTAGTAATCGTTTCTGAAACATCAATAACCCATTACTTGTGAGCAGTCGAACATCCTTTGAAAAGCCCTGTTGAACCAAATAAGAGGAAATTTTGTATTCTACTGCTCTCATCCAAACTGTATGTATAATTAAAAGCTCCTGCAAGCAGGTCTTGGTGTCTCTCGTTAATCAATTAAAAGCAAATTAGTGTCTGAACTTAATGAATCCCTGCCACGGAAATGTGGTAGATGTTGAGAAATATAATAAAAAAGAATGGGTAAAGTAATAGCGAGAGGTGACAAGAAAAGAAAAGTAAAATAAGATGCAGAGTGTCTGTCTACATTGCGATGTGTCTGAGAGAGAGATTCCTATTATATTCCGTTTTATTTCCATTATTTTCTAAGTGGTGCTTGCTAAGGCAGAAAAATGGGTGACTTACATTGAAAAGGGATCAGAATATCATAGAGAACTTGGAGTAGGCTCTTTCGACTCGACAGACATTCAGGTTATGTCCACATTAATACAGAAACATTTTAAATGCATCCTTTTCTCTACATTTTAACCTTTTGTTCATCGTGAAAAGTGAGCTTTTTGGAGATGCTCTCCCATAGAGATGCGCCCAAATAGTGAATACGTATTCGGAAAGGCATGTTAAACGAATAACGCGTTCTAGGGACTAGCTAGCGGTAGCCTGTTAACGTTACATTGCAGTACATAAAGTTTCACTTACCACATAAACAGAGTAAGTAGAGATGATTGAAAAAGCAATGGCAAATGATTTGCAGATCCTAAGCAACACTAACAAACATCTGATCTTGTAAAATGTGTGGTCAGTACTGGCGCTCCGTAGTAAACACAGAGTATGTGTGATTGCGAATCTTGAAAGTGAAAGTAAAAAGCAAACGCGCATTTAAAAATTATTTCAATAACCCAACCCAATCAAAAGTAACACAAAGCTTAGCCTACTGCAATTTACAAGGATGGGAGACGCACTATGTACTGTTCATTCATTAACCGAAAACAAACAGTATAGACCAAAAGATCCATTGGGATTTACGAAGCGATATTAGTTCATAAAAATGAGAATATATTAAAGTCGCTGTCACTGCAGGGTGTGGTGTTGAACATGAAAAGTTACGCAGTCTCATCCGTTCTCTTCAAAATAAATGCAAAAGCCTATATCGTCCTGTAGGTTCATAATTAAAATGAAAATGTGAACAAAAATAAAAGCAATGAAATGTGTTATAATTGAAAATTAAAATGACGGGTAATAATAGATTATGACAGAATTTTTACGACCCTGTCCGTCAAAATGACGGACAATGTTAAAGTCTAACTCAACCTCTGATTTCACCACATAAAAAATTAAGTTCTTCACAATGCATATTACCAATTAATAATTTAAGAAATTTACAAAATATCTTCATGGGAGATGATCTTTACTTAATATCCTAATGACTTTTTGCATAAAATAAAAATCGATAATTTTGACCCATACAATGTATTTTTGGGTATTGCTACAAATATACCCGTGCTACTTAAGTTTTTTCTTGTCCAGGGTCATATATAGATCATGAAATATGGATGATATTGCAAATGCGGCTTTACGCAGCTCAACGAACACAAAACATAAACAAAACACTATTAGCTATTTTTAAAAAGGGGGTGGGATTGCTGGATATGTCCCACCCTGTCTTCCTGTTTCAGGTGAAATTACGTCAACACATAGAACAACGCTGCATCTTTCAAAGCCCTTCAGTGGACTTTTAAAGTGGCTTATATTAAAGCTATCATAACCTTTTTCCTACATTGTACATATCTGTACTTCAAGTACTTTGCATTCTTTGACAGTATTGTAAATGTCAACAATCATGGCAATAAAGCTTTGTACTCTGAGATAAAGTGACAAATAAGCAGAAAAAAACAGTGAGAGAGAAAATAGACTTGCACCAATACCACATTTCCTATTTCTTTTGATTCAAAGTGAAAATCAAAATAAAAGAGTATGTTTTTATTCAGCACCATCTGTTCTGTTCCACAGATCCTTGTCTTACCCTCCCCCATCTCTCTCTCTCTCTCTCTCTCTCTGTGCTGTGATATCACTGATATTGAAGGCCAGATGAGACCATGAAGCAGTCTGAGACACAGCCAATGGTATTTGGTGTATCACAGGAAATTAGCTGTATAGGAGTTTTGTCCCATAGCAGCAGATCAGAGAAAGACAGGAAAGAACATGTATGATTG
>JAHKKF010473668.1:0-13140 GCA_019740295.1 Labeo calbasu
AGCAAAGTACACTTTGGGCTTCAAGTGTGCGTCCAAACGATCAAACACACACTCAAGTATGTCAAAGTGGCCGGCTTGAAGAGTATTCACTTAAACACGGTTTATGTTTTGGACGTGAACAGCTGTGAGAAAATCCGACGCGTCAAGACGATCTCATGAAAGTGCGTATCATTTGACGTTCTGTTTATACGCAGAAATGGACTGCATATGATATATTTGGCGTGCATATGATACACAATAGTTATGGTTAAGAGTGTGGGGTAGGTGCGTATTATATGCACGCCAAGACATTGCGTATCATGTGCACGTCAAAACTGTATTAAAAATGTATCATATGCATGCCAAAATCAGTTTCTGCAAGGGGGAAAAAATCTGCACACTGGTGCATTCACCAACTGATGTTTTATATTAATTTCATTAAATTTATATTTATTTTACATAATATGAAGCAATGTGAATCAAGCTCTTAATTTGTT
This sequence comes from Labeo calbasu, assembly GCA_019740295.1. Classification (NCBI taxonomy): domain Eukaryota; kingdom Metazoa; phylum Chordata; class Actinopteri; order Cypriniformes; family Cyprinidae; genus Labeo; species Labeo calbasu. The sequence goes on from JAHKKF010473668.1 coordinate 477, forward strand.
TCACTATATATAGCCTATATAAATCTAAAACAAAAAGTACCGATAAGAATACCGTTAAAGTACCGGATCGATAAGCAGTATCGTTAAGAGTAGTAATACCGTTAAAACCTTAACGATACCCATCCCTAATAGACGGATATATGTAGATCGGGAGGTGCATTCCATTCCCAAACAAACGTAATCCACTGCATCTTCAGCGGCTCAGATGTCGGGAGTAAATGACGACCACTAGGTTCATTATTACATGCAGCAACACAACACCTCAATTGTTCAATCGGAGATATTCTGACATTGAAACAATGGAGGTCGGACTGTTACAGCTGATTTAGAGCAGGTCTGAGGTAAGACGCTCATGTTAATTAACTATCGTGGGAGCGGCCTCTGTGGGTGTGACGCCACATTGACAGGCATCTGAGGGTGCTTTCACACCTGTAGATCGATAGGTTCGTTCCGAAACAGTGGTTAAAATTATTACAATGTTGCTTTTTATTCATGGTGCGGTTCGCTTTCACACAGCAAACTTTCTAAACGGACCAAATGTGTTAATACAAGTCACGCGCGAGTAAACTGTCCTCTCATTGGTCAAAGTTCCACGTTTTTTCCTGGGATTCCGCTCAGCTGTCATTTGTCAGGATGGAACAACAAGAGCTTTGCGGGCTTACTGTTGCTCTTTTTTTTTTTTTTAGGTATCGTTATATTAATTTATAATTTTGAGCAGGAGTCCAGGATTCGACAGGAAAACATTTTTAAAACACACCTCCTACAAACAGAGAAATAAGACGGCATTATAAAATTAAAAGGTGCGCTTTGATTTTGAATGGCGCAGACAGACACAGGTTCATTTTAAGTGGTATTAGCAAAACAACAAAGCTACTGCTGTTCATAGAACTGTAATTACCCATTATACAGTGTGATAAAGCCTGGTTCGTTGGTCCATTGGATTGGATGGCTTTCTCACTATAACCGAACCGCTCCAGTGTTCGTTTGAAAGCGTACCGAGACCACCTCTTTAAGGAGGTCTTGGTACGCTTCTTTGGTCCGCTTTTGGTGTGCACTCGAGTGCGATTGCTACATTCACACCTGCCCAAACGAACCGCACCAAGAGGGAAAAGGAACTCTAGTGCGATTTAATCAAACTAAATGAGTCAGGTGTGAAAACACCCTGAGAATGGCTCAATTTGAAAAAGGGGATATTATTTTTACAGATTAATTAAAAACCACTGCATGGATTTTTATCATTATAGGGTAGATGTGTACATACACATAGATGTGCCAACACACATTAATGTTCAACCAACATGTAAAAGTGAACTTTGCATTCGATGACCCCTTTAAAACAACAGTATAAGAACAAGTAAAATAAGAATAAGTTACCAATCAAATGAAGTCCGTATTAACAAAATTAAGTGTGCACACAGTAGTGAAATGGTTGCACTGTAGAGCCCTGCATTCAGAATTGTAGCTGAGCCTCTTTTGTATTTTTAAGCATGTTTTTTTTTTTTTTTTTTTTTGTCCAGGCTCAGGCCCGTTTGCAGGAATCTTCTCAGAAACTGGACCTGTTACGTTTGTCTCTGGAGCAGCGGCTTGGAGAACTTCCACACGACCATCCCAAACGAGCTGCCATTAAAGAGGAGCTGACAGTCGGGTCCTCGCCTGTGGTCGGGTTGCAGAGAGATCGTCTGCGCTCTTCATCTTCAGCATCCTCTTCGCTCTTCAAACCAGCCAGCCTGACAGGTATTTGACACAGCTGAAAGTTAGCAGGAAGGTTATGCTGTTAAGATGTCAAAGTGTCAATTTCACTCCTTGTCCACCTCAGTTATATATAGCTCTGATGCCACAATATGTATAGTAGTAAGTTGTTTTTTTTTTTTTTGTTTCTGATCACAAGATCTTTCAGCAGATGATAAACACATCACTGCTGTATAGTTAGCTTTCATAAAGGATGTTCAATTCAGACACTGTCTGTGGAGGGTGGAAAGTATCGTCAAGGATGCCTTCAACCCCTCTCCTTTCCGGAAAGCAGCACAACTGTTTTAAACATTGATAATAAGATTGATTAAGAAGAAATGTTTCTTGAGCAATAAATCAGCATATTAAAATGATTTCTGAAGGATCATGTGAGACTGAAGAGTGGAATTATGACTGCTGAAAATTCAGCTTTGCCATCACATGAATAAATTACATTTCAAAATTAATATTTTAAAATATTGCAGTTTACTGGATTTTAATCAAATAAATGGAGCCTTGGGGAGCATTAGAGCCTTCTTTTAAAAACATACAAAATCTTTCTGACACCAAACTTTTGAACAGGAGTGTAAATGTGTTGTCTTGTGTTGTTAAACTACCTGTGTTGTTAAAACTACTCAGTCTAATATGAAACTTGTGATGTTTTTATTCACATTTTATATTTATATTTGCTCTTGTGATTATCATTGTGCATAGTGCGAGTATCCACCTTATTTTTCAACGTGGATGTTAACCGTTTTCTGTGAAAGTGCAAGACTTCTGGTTCATTACCGCTGTAGGGAAGTAGCGAGAATAATAACAAAGTGCGATAAATTGTAAAAATGTTTGCACTACAAACCGCTGTGTTCATAATTAAGATAATGCATTAAAATAATATGGCAAGGCACACCAGTTTGCAATATCGAGCTGTTTTGTACAGCTAAAAATAGCTGGAAGCGGATGAGGCCAAAAGCCTTGCACATAAAATTTACAAATGGGCGCGCCCGTTCTTACGGGAAAAAAATAAGGTGGATAGAGGAAATGAAATCTAAGCAGCTTTATATTTGTAATGTGTAAATTGGTCTTGTTAATCTTTTGTACATATGGCTGCTGTATTGTGTATAGCTTAAGTGTACGTGTGTGTGTGTTTTCAGGGCGACTGGATGTCAGGCTGATGGGTTGTCAGGACCTGCTGGAGTCAGTTCCAGGCCGCTGTCGGGTAAGCAACATGTCCTCCGCCCCTGGAAGTCCCTCTGAGTCCAAATCACTCAGGATGAGAACCGGCCTCTCCACCCGCAGCACCAACGGCAAGACCACCAAGACTGATGAGCTCTCATGTGAGTCTCTCAGGGGAAGCAAAGTTAAAAAAAAAAAAAAAAGATGGATTTCAAGAAAACCTTTATCTGTATTTTCCTTCCTTGTCCAAATAGATGAATCTAAAATGCATAAAATAAACAGACTGGATGGACTTTAATAGAAGATTTTTTTTTTGTACTTGGTCATTAGAAATCAAACAGCTTTTTATTGAACATTTTAATTATAGAAATATTCATGTATGTGGTTTTTTTTTTCCCAATAGGATGCTTCTTTAATTTTTTCTTTCTTTTCTTTCAGTGGAGATCAGCGCTGTTTTGAAGGTGGATAACAAGATAGTTGGTCGCACACATTGGCGGCCGCTGAGTAAGGAGGCCTGGAATCAGAGCTTTACTATCGAACTCGAACGGGTCAGTGCCAACAAGTTTTACTGCATAGACGATCCTAGTAAATAAATAAGAGATCTGAATTCAGATCAGGAGCTCACCCTTAATGCACGCCACAGTCTAGGACTCCTTGTCTGAGTGCTTTTACAGCATGCCATTTATAACTGTCAATCATCCCGGGCCACATCTGTTTTACGGAAAGTGCCTGTTATGGCCACCGGCGGAATGCTTTTCCTCACCTTCATTAACACAGCTTTACTCATAGTGTAATCAGCCGCCTCTAGAGTAATCCAAACTAATCCCTCAACATTACTGTAATCTTTTACTCACCCTTTGGATACAGACACTCAGCCTGAATACTGGCCAAGCCAGCCCGCAGCTCTCTCCAAGCTGATTCAGCTGTACCGGTGGAGAATGAGATCTTATTTCATTATTTCTAGATTACTGAAGCAGTTTTTCTCTCAAAAGCTGTGCTTCACATTTGTTTGATGAATGCATTTTGCTATATCTATAGTTATGTATCTCTAGAAATGTAGCAACATTTATCCTAGTGAAAAATAAATATACTAAAATGTATTTAAAATACATTTATTTCATTCTAAGTGTACTACAAATACATTTACATTATTATGTACTTATTATGTACTTAATAAAAAATACTCTGCAATTGTACTTTTAGTATACTAAACTGGTATATTTAAAGTCTGCTAAATTGTAACAACTAATTTGGTACTTAATGCACTTTAATTGTGCGGAAGTAGTGCTGAAGTCCAACTAAAGATATTCTGTATATTTGATTGTGCTAAAATGGAGCTATTGCAAGTATACTTTAGGTATACTTTAGATATTTTGCATTTAAAGACTGATAACATTTTAAATCTATTACTTTTTTACTAGGGTACTATTGTTTGGGTTCTGTAATTTTTGTATTTATTATTATTATTATTATTATTATTATTATTTTTTTTTTTTTTTTTAAACAACCTCTTTTGAAATTATAATTATTACAGATTTATAGAAATCTGATTTCTTTCATGAATAATTGCTGTGCTTTTGAACTTTCTTTTTATCAAGAAGGCTGAAAAGTTTAAGCAGCACAACTGTTTTTAACACTGATAATAAATGTTTCTTGAGCACTTAATCAGCATATTAAAATGATTTCTGAAGGATCATGTGACACTGAAGTAGTGATGCTGAAAATTCTGCTTTGCCATCACAGGAATAAATGACTATTTTAAGTTATTAAGCTAAAACAAATATTTTAAATTGTAATATTTCACAATAAAATAAATGTAGCCTTGGTGATCATAAGAATCTTCCTTCAAAAAAATAAAAATAAATAAATTACTAACCCTAAAATGTCAAATGGTGAAGTCAATGTGAGGACCATTATGAGGTGTAAAGGGTCAAGAATTACAACTACAATTCATACCTGAGTGTTTTTTTGTTTGTTTTTTTCTGCCCCTCACATGACCTTTGACCCCTGTAGTCTCGGGAGCTGGAGATTGCAGTGTACTGGCGAGACTGGAGGTCCCTGTGTGCTGTGAAGTTCTTGCGTTTAGAAGATTTTCTAGACAACCAGCGGCACGGCATGTGTCTTTATCTAGAGCCACAGGGCACGCTGTTCACAGAGGTGAGAGAACACCTCTTTTTCAACACCTTCATCCTAGTGCCAAATCCTGTTACAACACAGATCTGAGTGTGTTTACAGTTTACAACTGCTATGTATCTAATTTAGGACTTTCTGCAGAGGTTGATGCATTAATACATGGACACATAATGCATAGAGTGAACTACTGTATTTATAGTGCGGTTTGTTTTCAGGTGAGATTCAACAATCCTGTTATTGAGCGACACCCTAAACTACAACGACAGAAACGGATTTTCCCAAAAGAAAAAGGTGTGCTTGACCTCAAATTTTCTCTATTGTTGTTTTGATAGAGGGTCTATAGATAGCCATAATTTCTTTCATAATCACTTTATTGCTTTCAGAGCTAAAATGTGACATGGAGTTATTTAAGGAGACCTATTATGCCCATTTTACAAGATGTAATATGTCTCAGGTGTCCCCAGAATGTGTCTGTGAAGTTTCAGCTCAAAATACCCCACAGATCATTTATTATATCATTTTGAAAATGCTTATTTTGAATGGAGGCATTCGCTGTTTTCATGCATGTCTCTTTAAATGCAAATGAGCTGCTGCTGCCCAGCCCCTTTTCCAGAACAGGGCTTTGCCTTTACAGCATGTAACTCAGATACTCTGCTAAAAAAAACATCTGTTTGGTTTTGAGCAAAACCTGAGCAGCTTGTTTTTTCACAAGCTTGCAGAAAAATGCTTACCAAAAAAATGTACCGAGTTGTTCTTATTTTTTTGTTTTCATGTTTTCTGGGTTGGTACATGCACCGGGGACTCGATTATAGCACCTAAACACAGAAAAAATCAGATTTTCGTTATATGTCACCTATAACATGAGATGTAAATGCTGTGCTGTGGAGTTCAGCATATACAAAAGCTGTTTCTGACTAACAGGTCATATGATTTGTATATTAAATAGCAGATTTCATGTTTTTCATAGGGAAAAATTTCCTGCGGGCAGCACAGATGAATATGAACTTTGCCACTTGGGGGCGTTTAATGATGAGTGTGCTGCCCCCCTGTAACAGCACCGTCACCGCCTTGAGCCCCCCTCTGCCTGGTTCTGAGCCCATGTCCCCTCCATCTGTGTCCACGCCCCCTTCTTCTGGGTGAGACATATGCAGGTGTCCCTAGGGTTTGGTTGAGGAAAATTTATCCATTCATCTGTATAAATAGCAATTCTCTTTCTATGCTGTGGCTGTTTATCACAGAGACTCAGCAGTTCTTAAACTGAATTTTAGTGAGGAGCGTCCTGCCAAGCCCCCACGCATCCACTTGGCACAGGACCCCACGACTGACGCATCACTTTCTGGGGTACGTCTTGTGGACAAACACTTGCTTTTAATTTGTAGTTCTGTGTTGCTTTGGTCAAGCTAGAGTTGTAATTATGTGTTTTGGGATGTGTTTCCCAGACTTCTGCCAGAATGAATTATGTTGAGGATAATCAAGTTCTCAAAGGCAGGTCTGTGTCCCACCCTACATCTCAGTAAGTCAATGTTATTTATTAGTGCTATTATATTATTGATCAAATCTGTCCTACATCTTCTGATAGTGAAATGAATCTGCCTTTCTCTTTCCTCTAACTGCTCTTTTTCTCAGTCTCACTTTGTGTTGTGTATATATATATATATCCTGTTTCACAGGAGGAAAGAGGGGATGCAGATGGAGGACTTCAACTGCATTTCTGTTTTAGGAAGAGGGCACTTTGGAAAGGTAAAACTGCAGCTGCCCTTGTGTACTGTAATTGGAAGACTCTGGATGGTGCCGTTGACTCAATGTCATTGTCGACTCTCATTAAAGGTCCTGCTGGCTGAATTCAAGAGGACTGGGAAACTATATGCCATCAAAGCTCTGAAGAAAGGGGATGTTGTGACCCGAGATGAAGTGGACAGGTGATGTTCTGTATCTCTGTGTCGGAAATAACTTCCTGTGCACCGTGGATGGATTACAATTAAAATTGTATCTTATTTTGATATGGTATTATTTTGTATTGGGTGATATTTTGTAAAATAAATATTATTTTTTATATTTATAGATTATTATAGACTGTATAATATTTTAGACCGTTTTTACATAGTCTAGATGGGTCTGTATGAAAAAAATAAAAGAACAAAAATATACAGCCGCATTTTACATTGTGCTTGTAAATGTTATTATGTTAGGTCTTTGGAATTGACAAGAGTGAACACTTCCAGCTGTATCTGGCTTGTATTATATTGCAAATTCATTTTTCTTTTATAGTTTAATGTGTGAGAAGAGAATATTTGAGACCATCAATGTGTCCCGTCATCCTTTCCTGGTGAACCTGTACGGGTGCTTCCAGACACCTGACCATGTGTGCTTTGTGATGGAATATTCACCTGGAGGAGACCTGATGACCCACATCCATAACAGCATCTTCTCTGATCGCCAGACTAGGTACATTTAGTAATATTGGCATTGTTTCACTTTTGCACTATGAATTTTTTATTTCTCATCCAAGTTTTTTTTTGAGGAAGCACTGTCTCCCTTGCCTCCTCGGAGGAAACGCTCCTGACACAAACACACACCCTGTGTGTTTAATTGCAGAGCATTTACATAAGCGCTACACTTGTTCACATGTTCTCAGACGCACACGCTGAATATTTTTAGCATTGTATATTTTTAGCATTGACACTTTCCTCTGGCTGTGACTGTAAACCAAGGGTTTTTCTGGCAGGTTTTATTCTGCATGTGTATTACTAGGCCTGGAGTTTCTGCACCAAAACCGGATTGTATACAGGTAACTACACTATTACTGAATTCCCTATTACATGCGTGAATGACAATGCTTATAATCTTATGTACGATTACTCTCTTTCCTCCTTGTAGGGACCTAAAACTGGACAATTTGTTAATGGATTCAGATGGCTTTGTGAGAATTGCAGATTTTGGACTTTGCAAAGAAGGTACGTTCTCAGAATACTATTTCTCCTATGGATATTTTGTTTGTTCATCTCAAATGAAAATATTTGATCAGAGATTCAACAAATTCTTGCCAATCAGGTATGGGACATGGTGATCGTACATCAACCTTTTGTGGTACCCCAGAGTTTCTGGCCCCGGAGGTGTTGACAGACAGCACCTATACCCGTGCAGTGGACTGGTGGGGTTTGGGTGTACTCATCTATGAGATGCTAGTGGGAGAGGTCAGTCCTGGTCAATACAGCTTTACTAAATTGTTGAGAACATGTAATAATATCTCATAATGTTATGGCTTTGACTATATTTCAGTCTTGGTGAGCAGGAGACTTCCTCCAAAAGCATTAAAGGGGACATCGGATGCAAAATTCACTTTTATATGGTGTTTGCATATAAATGTGTCTTAGTGTGTGGACACAACCACCCTACAATGATAAAAAATCCATTCATTCCTTTTTTTTAATCCCAAAAAACATAAACAGTCTCAATTATCAAGCTGTTTTGATTTTCTGAGCAGTATGACATCATACTGATCAAGCCCCGCCCACATCTGCTGGCAGACTGTCCTGAATTAGCATATTTCCACCCTCAGCCAGTTGTACGCTGTCCATCATTTTCTCCGCATTTGAGCAGCTGTAGCGACAACATCTTATAAGCAATGCAGGCATTTTGTAGTTGGATGTAGAAGTGAACATAAGAGTCCTCGTTTTCCCCTGACATCAGAGCCACTGAGGACACAGTGGATTGGTTTTGTTTTTGATGGTAATGTCACCGAATACACACAAAATAGAGGGTGCAGGGTGAGCAGGAGCTCATTATCATTTAAAGAGACACGCACCAAAACGGGTCACTGTGAACAGAGCTGTTTTTGAGAAGGCAAAAAGGGTGGTGTTTTTCAACCAAAGTTTGTTGCAGACATTTCCTAAAGAATCATATAAATTTGTGGAAATTGAACATCCGATGTTCCCTTTAAAGGAGAACTCTACTTCCAGAACAACAATTTACAAATGATTTACTCACCCCCTTGTCATCCAAGATGTTCATGTCTTTCTGTCTTCAGTCGTAAAAAAATTGTTTTTGACGAAAGCATTTCAGGATTTTTCTCCATATAATGGACTTCATTGGTGCCCCAAATTTTTACATACAGCTTCAAAGGGCTCTAAACGATCCCAGCCGAGGAAGAAGGCTCTTATCTAGCGAAATGATCGGTCATTTTTTTTCGAAAAATAAAAATTTGTATACTTTTTAAACACAAAAGCTCATGTAGCACAGGCTCTGGGATGTGCGTCCACGATGCTACGAATTAGTAATGGGTCGTTCATGAATGATTCTTTCATTTTAAACGAATCTTTAATGTGACTCGGGAAGAACGAGTCGTCTCGGGGAGTGATTCGTTCAGTTGCGCAACATCCTGTTAGGTTCTGTAGGGGAATTAGTTCACCTGTTTCGAGTCTTCAGGTTTTTCGAGTCATTTGTTCATCTTATGGGGCTGTCACATGATGAACGATCGACTCAAACCCGAAAACTTGTCAGATAAGAGGTGAGGTGAACAAATCATAGACTAAAGACCCAGGTAAACAATGAATTAGTCTGTTCTGTTTCTTACAGCATTATAGTTTTGTCTTGTTTGTAATGTGATCAACGTTTGTGTAAGCAGTAGATGTGTTAGGGAAGTAACATGTAACATTTTAATTATATTTTACCAAAATGAACAAAATGACTCAAAAGGATTCGTTCATTTTGCTGAACGAGACCCAAAGGTCAGAGTCGGTACAATGATCCAGACTTCCCATCACTACTACGAATCACGTGTAAGTTCATCGTCTGTGTACTGAGTATGGTGAAAAACTCCATCTTATTTCCTCCTACAGCTTGAGAGGAGAACATCATTGTACCTTTTTGTTTGTAAATAGCGTTTACAAACTTACTTGTACTTTCTTACTCTTTGCGCGTTCACTTTGTAAACACTGGGTCTGTAGTTCTGCCTACAATCCACATGACCATTCGACGTGATTCAATAGTACGTAGCGCCGTGAACGTGCATCCCAGAGCTTGTGCTACAAGAGCTTTTGTGCTTAAAAAGTATAAAAAAAAAATATTTTCTGAACAAAAATGACTGATCGTTACTATGCTTTCCTCAAAACCCATAATTTATTCACGACTAAAGATAGACAGACATGAACATCTTGAATGACAAGGGGGTGAGTAAATTATTTGTGAACTGTTGTTCTGGAAGCGGACTTCTCCTTTAAGAATTCTTATCCATTGAACAGTAGCGTTTGACTGTACCTCTTATTTCTGCCAGTCTCCATTCCCCGGTGATGATGAGGAGGAGGTGTTTGACAGCATAGTAAACGATGAAGTGCGCTACCCCAGGTTTTTGTCTCCTGAGTCAGTTTCTATAATACAAAAGGTAACCACTTATCCCTCTTAAAGAAAAGCTAATTGAAACTGAACTGAAACTCATTCTCTGACTCCATCTCTTTAATGGCAGTTGTTGCAGAAGAACCCTGAAAAACGACTGGGAGCAGGAGAGCAAGATGCCAATGAAGTAAAGAGACACAGGTTCTTCCAGGTGACGCTTACTAACTTTTGACTACCTTAGTGAAGTTTTTTTTTAAATGAAACCTCTTTTTTTTTTTAAAAGCCCCATTCCTCTCCGCAGGGCATAGACTGGGAAGCCCTGTTGGCCAAAAGAGTCAAACCTCCCTTCCTGCCATCCATTAAAGCCCCAGGAGACGTCAGTAACTTTGACGAGGAGTTCACGCGCCTGAAGCCTGTCCTGACCCCTCCTCAGACCCCGTTCTTCCTCACCGCCGAGCAGCAGGAGTTCTTTGCAGACTTTGACTTTTCGGCCCTGCACTGACTTCCGCTCGATTACCCTTCGGAAGGGGTTGTGACACATCAAATCTCTGCTTTCTTTTCTCTCTGTCTTCTTTATCCAATTATTCTCTCTCAAGTTATGCAGTCAAATCGAGTGAAGCTGGCCTCGTGTCACCCTTTAAAAGCTGCTGCACGCTTTTCGTGAAACTGGCTGCAAATGTGTGCTTAAGGTCCAAAGATGGTCCAGCTTGGACTTTAAAATCAGAAGGAATCAGCCCTGACCAGAACTGTGCAGCCATCACTGTGAGTAAGCTCAGACCTGCTCAGCTTTTAACTGCCCATTATTCATACATTTATGTTTCTGGGTTGGGTTATACTCTTTATCGTGTCAGTCTGACTAGCTGTGAAAAAAAAAAAAAAAGAGAAGTCTTCCTGTTACAATGCCAAAATATTCTTGCACTCTTGCTGAACAGATAATGATAGTCAGATTGAGATGGAAGCACTGAACGCTGTGCCGTTTTTAAGGATTTCTGATATAGTGCAGATCTAGATTCAAGCGATATATGTGGCTGGAGTGTCTTAAGCTCCTTAAGTTTCTGACTAACTATCGGAGTGTGTTCTCAGCGTTAGATCATGCAAATTCCTCCATGCTTCGTGTATGTGATGTATGTTCATGTTAAACCCTCACATTTTGATCTCTGGTTGTCCCTAATCTGGATTTGATTTAGGATTGGTGCCCCAGATAAACGTTGCTTGTTGATTTTGGATCAGTTCTCAACTTTCTGAGCTCTTTACTGTACTTGCAGACGTCTTGTGACCTTTGGCTGCAAATGGAGACTTGCTCTATCCTGCCTTTATAGCCTCTTTATAGCACTCCTCTGGACAAATCTAAGACTACGCATATTCTACTCAATGTCTTAGCATGATACGGTTAGCACATTCGCTCACTACACAGATATTTAAACTGTTTTTGCTCTCTCTGTCATGTAACAGGCTCATTACGTTGTTCGTTATTTAAGGTGTGTGTCTGTATTTTACTTTTGACTACATCAGGCTAACATTGTATCATTGTAAATGTGGTTTACTACTGATAGGTTACACTGTGAACAAAATGACACTAAAATATTTAAATGAGACTTGCCATTTGTATGAGCCACATGAAGGATAATTAAATAACTAAGTAAATGTAACTGAACAGGATGAATGTATTTTCAGAAATAAAATACAACGTGACCATGTTGTTCAGTTTATTGAACACTGATGTTTCAAAATAGTACACAGAGGGGAAAAAATTGCATAACTTTGATCAAAAACGCCGTAATTCATTCATGAAATCTCAGCATTGATATTGATACGTTAAAAACACTCAAGTGCAAAAGTTAAAGAATTAGTTCATTTCCAGAATAAAAATTTCCTGATAATGTACTCACCCCCATGTCATCCAAGATGTTCATGTCTTTCTTTCTTCAGTCGAAAACAATGAAGGTTTTTGAGGAAAACATTACAGGATTTTTCTCCATACAGTGGACTTTAATGGGAGACAATGGGTTGAAGGTCCAAATTGCAGTTTCACTGCAGCTTTAAAGGACTCTACACAATCCCAGCCGAGCCGTGTCTTATCTAGTAAAATGATCAGTCATTTTCTAAAAAAAAAAGAAGAAACTAACATTTATATACTTTTTAATCACAAATGCTAATCTTGCACTAGCTCAACCTTGCGCGTTACCTAATCACACACTCATGACGTAGGCGAAAGTACCGACCCAGTGTTTACAAAGCGAAGGTGCAACGAAAGCAAAACGCCTTTTACAAAAAAATGATGTCGGACAATTTTTAAGTT
>JAHKKF010473672.1:0-12868 GCA_019740295.1 Labeo calbasu
TATATATATATATATATATATATATATATATATATATATATATATACAAAAACATACACACACTCAAAAAAAAAAAAATCACACCTAAGTTTGGTAAATATAGAAAAACTGTAATAGCAGGGCACATTGTAACGCAGTGTTACAACGTTTCCCATCCGCGCAAATAGAATTTAAGACTGGTTAGTGTCTTCTGCTAGTTAGTTAAGCATTAAAAAACTATTAAGACTGATTGGGGATTAAAATAATAGCAGATTTGTCTCATTTTAAATAAATACTAAAAGCTGAGATGAAAAATTTACTTCAGCCAGAAATTTACTTCATAAGATTTTTACATTCGGGGGTTGTGAACTATCCGTTTATATTTCTTAATGAAATTATACTCTAAATAAACTAAACAAAATCTGCCAGCAGGTGGCGGTAAATGTCTTAATGAGTCATTTACGATTCGTTTAAAACGGGGAATCATTCATAAACTAAACACCGCTGTGTTGCTCGGAGACGCGGAACAATTCTGCTATGGCTTCAAAGGTAATTTGTTCTCAGCAAAATTAAGCAAAAACACATAATATAATGTTTAAAATATAACACTATATGAACTTCTTATTTACTGAACTGTTGTATAAAATCACAAAGCTCGTGACAGATCGGGGCAAAATCAGCACTGGTGTCATATTGCTTTTGCTGCCGGTGTGATATCGTGTGATATGTGATATATGAGACAAAACACATACAGGGGCATTTTTTGCACCAATATCTTGAATTGCAGGGCATAACTGCATTTGTGGAGTTGTTGCCCTGCATCATATTTGCAGGGCTCTCAAGTTTTGGAAAAAGTTTGAAGTGAGATTACTCTTAGGGGAGAAGCCACTCAAATATTTGCAGCAGCGGCCCCTCGGCCCAACACAATTCTCTCAAGTTTTTTATTTAATTCAAGTTAAATTTTATCTATTGTTCAAAATTGACCAGCCCAAAATAGGAATTTTATCAACTGGTAAATCTGATAAAAGTCAAATTAATGGAAATAAAATAAAATGGTTTATATATTTCAGAAATACAGATCAAAGATAAAAAGAAATTTGGCCTCAAACGAGCCAACATAACAGCAGTGCTCAATACTGTACACATACAGTAGGATTGCAGAACTTGCCCTCTGCATGTAGTCTATGTCAAGCTGTGCATTTCAGCATTTCAGCTTATGAATGGCATTTTGTATTGCAAGTGTTTTTTGCACATTTTGATGTCTTGATGATAGTGGTAGGGGCTTGAACTTAACTAGAGTAGCTAGTAATGGAATTATGTAATTTAATAACAAATGTAACTAATTTGTTACAGTTAGTGAAAAACAATGTACAGTTAAATTACAGTTACTTATGAAAATGTTAACGATTACAAAGGGGATTACATCTGAATATTTTCACACTTAAAGACTTGATTTCCCAAATTGCACTGACTGCTCTAAAATATGAGACACCAATGCTTCAGGAGTTTAGGACACAGAACAGAACACATGCTTATTTGATAACTGTTTTATTTCCAATTTGGGTTTATTGTATATGCTTTATTTTTTTAAGATTAACTGTTTTTTTTTTTTTGTTTTTTTTTTGTCCAAGGCATTCTTAGATGACAGTGTTTCCAATCATAGCTATGCAATGATTTTATTTCAGAAATGGTATCATAGCTATTAAACTATATATTATAATTTTAAAAATCTGTATTTAACCTCAGAATGATCTCAAAGTAAAAAGAGATGCTAAAGTCTGATTTTGTGGTGGCTGTACTTTAAAATTAAAGTATAATGATCATAATTCAAGTGATGAAGGATTTCGTAAGTCTCACAGTAATTAGTGTTCAGTACTACTGTAAGGTTAAACTTGCCTGCTTTAAAAGTTTAAAAAGGATTAACAGCTGAAACATTCCACAGAATTTTAGAAAAGTAATCAAAAAGTAATCAAATGTAAGCAGTCACATTACTTTTAAAGCACTTGAAGTAGTTACACTACTTATTACATTTTTAATAGGATAACTTGTAATCTGTAACCTATTACATTTTCAAAATAACCTTCCCAGCAATGTTGATACATTTAATGTATTTTTGAAATATAAATTATTTGGATGAATTTGTCTGTCTTTTATCAGATTTACCAATTATCTAGTGCTTTCCTTAGTTTCCAGTAGTCAAAACTTAGTTAAAGGGGTCATCGGATGCTAAGTTCACTTATGTTGTTTGAACATTAATGTATGTTGGCAGTGTATGTACAAATCTACCCTATAATGATAAAAATCCATGCAGTGGTTTTTAATTAATCTGTAAACATAATATTCCCTTTTCAAACTGAGCCATTCTCAGATGGCTGTCGGTGTGGCGTCACACTGACAGAGGCCGCTCCCACCATAGTTGATTGACATGAGCGTCTTACCTCAGATCAGCTGTAACAGACCGCCCTCTTTGTTTCAATGCTGGAGCAGGGATGTAAGTTAGACAAGAATATCTCCGATTGAGCGATTCAGGTGTTGTGTTGCTGGATGTAATAATGAACGTAGTGGTCGTCATTTACTCCCGACATCTGAGCCGCTGAAGATGCAGTAGATTACGTTTGTTTGTTAAGGGAATGCGCCTCCCGATCTACATATATCCGTTCGCGCAAATCATTCGTGATCCAGCTTCACTTACAGCAGAAGTGAGTGTAAGGGTTTTTTTAATGAATCTTTGCGATCGCCTTTCCTAATAATGTATTAGTTAGCAAGTTTAGCGGCTATATTTTCCAACATCAGCTCGCACTATCTTTGATCACAGGCAAGTGATTTCGTCCAGGAATCGTAAAATGAAGAAAAAAAAACAGAAGGGGTTAGCTAGTGCAACGCGACCGCAACGCGATCACCGGCTCAACTGCACAAAACGCTTCCACTGGGAGAGAAAGTGGCAGCCCCGCAACCGACGATTCCACCGTTTGCCACGTCCAGTGTGTGCGCGTCCATGTTGCTAGTGACGAACGTTACTGTAGCAGGATCACGTAATTTACCCAAAAATAAAAAATTCTAATTTCTGATATTTGGTAGTAGGTGACATTTAACTGTCAACAAGACAGCAATTAACTCCCCCTGCAAGCCTGCACCTCGTCCATTAACATATATATGGCGGGATAAGTTATGCCTTACTTCTCAAGCCTACTTCGGTGAATACGTGAGACTTGAGAGCCCTGAATTATTTGTCAGCAGTCAACTGTATGAAATATAAGATGACGTACAGGTCTGGGGGCGTTATTTTTTCATAACTAATTAATTAAGTCATTAAACTGACAGCCCTAGTGGAAATATGTTAACCACGTGTGGTACAACTAACCCAACGTTAGGTTGTGCCCAGCGCTTCCCTACACATCATATTTGGAGCTTGATAGTGGTTCATGCCCATTCACTTTCATCGTACAAAACAAAGCATCATAATTGTCATGTTCTTCATAATTTTCATCTTCTTTTTCATGTCCCACATAAGAAAATAAACGACACAGGTTTGAACTGACATGAGGGTGAGTAAATGATGGCAGAACAATAACTTAAGGAAAACTCCTTCGTGGAGGCCTCATAACATTCAACTGCAAAAATGTTCACAGTCTCCTGAACACGCCATAAAAGCAAGAATTGGAAAATGAATTAAAGCGCAGACAGATCGTCATATACCACATCATAAACCTTGAGCCTTTGACATTTATTATCCAAGACAATGTTGTCAATGAGCCACACCAGGGATGCTGTGGAGGTGTGAGGTGGGAATGTAAGAGGTAAATGACGCCTTTCCTCTCAGCGCGTTAAAAACCATCTGGCGGAGATCAGAAGGCTTGATACGCAACAGGGCTCTTGTCATGAGAGCGCCATAAAGAGATGCTCTACTTGTGTAATGTATGCTTCCTTTACAACCTTATGCTCCACCCGCTGTAGCGACACACTCCACTGGAGCAGACAGTTAAATGAGAAATGAGGGTAGAGAACGAAGGTGTTGGTACAAATATAAGATCACGAGCCACCCAAACAGTGGAAAGAGAGACTGTTTCCGTATGTGATCATATGCAAAGATGAAATGCTTGTGTGTCTTTATTGTCACAATCTTGCTTGAGCATGTACATTACTGTGTGTTCTTACTTTTTCTGGTACCTGTGCAGGTTGTGCGCTGACTAGTTATTAAAGCTGCAGCCCATAATCTTTATTGGTTAAAAAATGATCCGAAATCTATTTTTGAGCGAGTACATAACCAGCCATTGTTTAAAACTATCTCCTTACTGTAGCCCGATTTACAACGGTAAGCTTGTCGCCATCTTGTCGTTTTCTAATTTGAATGGTACTGGTGGATTTTTGCTGGAAATACAAGCATGCCACCATCTTTGCATCATAACGTCAACATAAACTGTAAAGATAAAGAAGAAATGTGTCATTTTGATGGCGGATTGTAATCCAGAAAGGACTGTGTTAATAAAACATGTACGTGACTAAAATTAGATTATATTCCAGTTGTAAAAGTGAATCTGAGTACGGATATGCATATATATATATAACTGTGCAAGAGCTAACAGACCGCTCCGGAATGAATAACAGTTGTTTAGCTCTTAACACATCTTCCTTGAAATTTCTAGTAACACTAAAGACCTTGATTAGCTGTTTCAGGTGTTTAACGGGGGTTAGAGCTTAGCTTAGTAGGACAGCGGCCCTCCAGGAGCAGACTTGGACACCCCTGATCTATGGAAATATCACACCAGGAGTGTACAATCCTGTTTCTGGATGGTCATCATCCTGCCGAGTTTAGCTCGAGCATGCTCCAACACACCTGTCTGAAAGTTTTTAGGAGAGTTCCTGAAGAGCTTGATTAGCTGTTACAGTTGTGCTTTAATTAGGGTTGGAGTTAAACCCTGTAAAAGCCC
Source organism: Labeo calbasu (assembly GCA_019740295.1). Classification (NCBI taxonomy): domain Eukaryota; kingdom Metazoa; phylum Chordata; class Actinopteri; order Cypriniformes; family Cyprinidae; genus Labeo; species Labeo calbasu. The sequence goes on from JAHKKF010473672.1 coordinate 4,908, forward strand.
GCTCAAGGAGCAGGACTGGACACCCCTGTGTGATATATACTAAACAACAACAGAACAAGGAGTCATTCCTCTCATTGTTTGATGGTTTAACTTTCATCAAAACACAGTTTGTGAATGTTACTAGGACTGTAGAAAAACACATGAATATTTAATAGGTCAAGCTTTGAGACAGTTCATGATTGGCTATTTGACGCTAATAACCATTATGCCTTCAGCAGTGTAGTTCAAAGTTAGCAAATAGGCTAAACAAGGGTTTTAAAAAAAAGAAATGTTAACCCAGATTACCCCCACATTAACAGTGTGAAAAGTGTTTTTAATTATATGTGAAATATATGTGAACATTTTTGAAACATTTCAAAAGCTGCTGTTCTGTTGGCTGGATTATGGCATGCAGTGGCTTATAAACTAGACCTAGACAAGTAAAATCCTGGGTTGTGACATTATACACAGGTGGTAAACCTTACATCAGCTGCCTTCCATGGACACCTGAAGAAGGTCAGCACCCAGAAGATTAAAACAGAAGTATGTAGTGTGTACAGCTGAAGTCAAAGGTTTACATACAACATGCAGAATCTGCAAAATTGTGGTTAATTGTTTTACCTAAATAAGAGGCATCATACGAAATGCATGCTATTTTATATTTAGTATTGACCTGAATAAAATATTTCAAATAAAAAACATTTACATAAAGTCCACAAGAGAAAATAATAGCCGAATTTATAAAAATGACCCCGTTCAAAAGTTTACATACGCTTGATTCTTAATACTGTGTTGTTACCTCAATGATCCACAGCTTTATTTTTTAGGTTAGTGATAGTTGTTCATGACTCCCTTGTTTGTCCTAAACAGTTAAACTTTTTTTTTTTTTTTTTAGAAAAATCCTTCAGGTCCCACAAATTCTTTGGTTTTTCAGCATTTTTGTGTATTTGAACCCTTTCCAACAATGACTGTATGCTTTGAGATCCATCCTTTCACACTGAGGACAACTGAGGAACTCATATGCAACTATTACAATAAGGAAAAACGATGCATTAAGAGCCCGGAGTGTAAACTTTTGAACAGCATGAAGATGTGTACATTTTTCTTAATTTGCCTAAATATATATTTTTTTATTTAGTACTGTCCTTCAGAAACTTCAAAAAATACTTACATGTTCCCCAGCAGACAAAATAAGTTCAATTTAGCCTGATCTTCAAATTCAAAAAGTTTTCACCCCATGACTCTTAATGCATCATGTTTTTTTTTTCTTCTGGAGCATCAGTGAGCGTTTAAACGTTCTGTAATAGTTGTATGCGAGTTCCCCAGTTGTCGTCAGTGTGAAAAGATGGATCTCAAAATCATACAGTCACTGTTGGAAAGGTTTCAAATACACAAAAATGCTGAAAAACCACATAATTTGTGGGACCTGAAGGATTTTTCTGAAAAACAGCGGGCAGTTTAACTGTTCAGGACAAACAAAGGACTCATGAACAACTATCATTAAACAAAAAAAAAAAAAAAACACACAGCTGTGGAACATTCAGGTAACAACAGTATTAAGAATCAAGTGTATGTAAACTTTTGACTTCGACTGTATATAGAAATCCACCACCCACTGGAATCACCCATATTTGTGTAAAAACTCCAGGTTCGGTCAGACATGGAGGGCGATGAGATCCATCTTTCTGTGGAGCGTAACCTCATTAAGAGTGATTAATTCAGCCTCATGACAAATATAGTCCAGAGTGACCCCCGAGGTTCCACACAGCTCCCACAGACCTCTTCAGCCCGATTCACATAGTTAATCTAGATAGGAGTCTGGACCATGGGGTCAAGGTTTCTCTGGTTAACATGGGCCAGGCAGACCCTGCTGCTCATACCTACACCATTTTGCAGGCAAGAAACATTGAAAAACAGCTGTGTATTCTGATAAAACATACGTTGTAAGTATATAATTACATTGGAGTAGATGTTTTATCAGTGACAGATTACAGGTTTCTCCAGGTAATATAGACCTCCTTAGCTTTGACACAGACAACAGCTGCTCATCCTTGTTATCAGAACACTACACAAGACCAAAGCAAGAACACGTCACCCACACAGACAGACATGTTTGCCCTCAAGCTCACCTTAATTTACCTGAATGAAATAAGACAGACGGTAAATGTAGAGCTGTCACCTGGCACAGCACATCACAGATTCCCCTGAGAGGTAAGCTCCGAGCAAAACGCACTTCACCTGTGGTTGGATATTCACTTACATTTGACAGCCTACTCAAAAGTTTTTGCACAACTTCTTCAGTCGCCTTTTTTTAGTACCACTCATAACCTACTTAAGCTGTATTTTTGTTTTTTCCACCCTGTCATTCCTACCTACGTGTGAATGTGAGCCCACGCCAGCTCACTGCTCTTCTGGAGCTTAATGTTCTAGCATCTGTGCTAAAGGGAGGTATGAGCTTTACTATAGTGCACCCATCAGTCCTCCTCTCACCATTCTCCACTGACACATGTTCCACCAACTGCGAATGTATGCCATGCTTCATCTGAAATACTTTAGACCATCATTTCACCCTTAATTTGGAATTTGTGAGAATAAATATGACACTAAGTGAGAACCCAGTGTTGTTTTTTTATATTTAACACTAATTTTCCTTTCTAAATTTAAATTTCATAGGCTACAATATTACTATATGTAATATTTTGCTCGCATTTGTTGTTTTGGGTTTTTTTTACCTTTGTACAAGTGACTGATAGAATTTGTAAATGTAAATAAGTCTGACCTCAGAAAATCTGCCATCCAGGGGTACGTTTCCCAAAAGCATTGTTAGCCAACCATGGTTGCAAGTTCTGTAGTTATCAGCATACAGTAGTTCAGCAAATCAGTATTTCCCAAAACCATAGTTTGAACAAACATTCGCAAACAGCTTTGCAAACTTACGCAGTTGGAACTACAGCACTCGACCTGTGATTAGAAGCATAGTTTCTTGCTATTACATATGGGCTTAAATAAATTATGCTGTTGGGCACAATAAGCAAGCTAACATGCAGTACAATCTATTTGTTTCATTCTATCTAAATATAAATGCATTTTAATCTATGTATTTTTGTGTGTCCTCTATGATGTTTTTGAAGAGTGCATAAATGCCTAAGGGAACCCAAGAGTATGACGTAAGAGGGAACCTGCGATGAATCAAACATCAAATAAAGCAAAATGACGGAACAAAAACAGTAAACTAGTCTGCATGGCTATAGACAGATTTGACAGTTATAGACATGGTTTGACAGATGCTGATCACACTGGAGGGATATTCAGCTTTTTATTAAAAGCCCCGTCTTTTATTTGTTCTCATTCAATATGCAGTTTAACTTGGGAATATGTTAAGTGGGTTTCAACTTTCGGTTCATGCGGACTTTGTTTATTAAAGGGGTCATCGGATGCAAAATTCACCTTTATATGTTGTTTGAACATAAATGTGTGTTGGCAGTGTGTGTACACATCCACCCTATAATGATAAAAATCCCCCCACTGGTATTTTTTAAAATCTTTATAAGTAATATCCCCATTCTCAAATCAAACCATTCTCAGCTTCTTGGCTGTGTGACATCACACAGACCAAGGTCGCTCCCACGATAGTTGAAGGACACAGCCGTCTTACCTTAGATCCACCCTGAGTGAGCTATAAACAGCCTGCCATTGTGTCGACTCTGTGTGGACAGGTGTGGACAAGAATGTCTCCTAAGCGATTGAGGTGTTTTGTTGTTGGATGTAATAATAAACATAGCAGTCGTTGTTTAATTCTGACATCTGAGCCACTGAAGACAGAGGAATACTTCTGTTTTTGAAGGGAATGTTCCTCCCGATCTACCATCTACCGTCCATGTTTGCGCAAATTATTTGTGATGCAGCTTCACCTACAGAAGAAGTGAGTATAAGGTTATTTTATGAATTTTTGCCTTTGTTAATAATGTGCTAGTTAGCAAATTCTGTGGCCAAAGTAAACAGAAGGGTACAAGGGGCCTAAAGGCACCCCCTAAGAAAAAAAATACTTTTCATTGTGCCCAAAGTGTATGTTTGCAGAAAAATACATACGTTTGTAGTCAGCATTTATGGAGCACCAGACTTCGTTTGAAAATAAATCATACAAGTTGTTTATTTTGTTTAAAAATCTCATAAATGTATGAGGTGACAAAGGGGGCCTTTTACCCCACATACGGGGTAAAAGGCTCACCAGCATGGGGTAAAAGGCACACAGTATTATGACAAATACTTTAGCTAAAACAATGTTTTTGAATAAGTTAATACTTGTTCAAAACAATCACTTTAACAAAGTTTGTACTTTTTTTTGCTTATTTTGATAAAATAATTATTTTTTGTTCAATAAATATACTGTCATTAAAATATGTTAATATAAAACATTTTAAAATAAAGAAACAAAATAATTTTAAAATGTAAAGATTCTGAAAGCATTGAAGGAGATCACATAATAATTTAATATAGATTTACCATAGTAACAACAAATTATATTTTATTATATGATACGATTAATAGCATGTTTTTAAATATGATGATTTCATTCTAAACATGATGATTATCTCTAAGATGGAGACCCAACATAATATATGATATTTACCATCTGAATCTAACAATGTCATGTCAACAAATGGAAAATTCAGCCTTCTATTAATTATCATGTTAATATTGTGCCTTGTATCCCCAACAGAAGTACTGCTTTTTACCCCAAATATCATACTTTTACATATTCTTTTATTTAAAAACTGCTGCTTTAATTATCCTAAACAAAATGACTCATGACCCTGAAATCTTTGTGTCAACATATATTGAATAATTTTAGCGATTCTCAATTGCTACTTAAATCTACACCATTTTTAAAAACATCAAATATTAGATCAAGTAAGCACAGAATCGACTTTGTGCTGCTGCCCGCGTTCACGTGAAGGATCAGATAATTTAGCACAATCATGTTTTGGAAAGTGTTACGCCACGTTTTTCTGCCATCTAGTGGTTTAGAGGAAAATAATAGCAAAGGCGCTTTTTACCCCCGGGTGCCTTAGTCCCGTTATACCCTACTGCTCATCACCCCACAGAAGAGAGATGCGGGGTGAGCAGAGATCATTAGCATTTACAGAGACGAGTTGCTATGAACAGAGCTGATTTTGAGGTAAAAGAGGTGTTTCTTATACTACCTAGGAGAAATTTTAACCAAAGCAAGACTTTTCATTAAGACCCTAAAGAATCATATGAACTTATGGAAAATGTGCATCCGATGACCCCTTTAAAAACTTTGATAATGCTATAATTATAGAGAGAAAACAAACAATAATGCATGATCTCTTATGGCTTCAATAGTTTCTCATACGGTGTAATCAAACTGCCACCAAAATGCGACATTGTGAAATGTTGTAAAACATTTTGTGCTTGCTGGAACATCACTGCAGCACTGCCAGCTACCATCACACTGCGCTATTCCGGTATCAGTCAACCTTTGTGTACCCTGAGGGGACTTTCAGCAGCTCTTCGTACCAGCCACGGTTGTCTTGAGTTTCCCATGAATCCTATGAAGTATGATTCAGTGGTTCCAAACATTAGTAGTCTCCAAGTCAATCAACCCCTGAGGCAAGGACCCCTGCCAGAATGCCAGAAAATCCGTCCTGCCCAAAGCTTTCTCTCAATAACCTAGCAAAGGGAGGGATATCCTCCCACTTTAAAGTCAGAGACGATGCCGGGGAAAACATTACCATTTCTATCCCAATCCATTACACTGGTGGAACACCATTCGAAAAGGCACCCTGAGAAAAGAACTCATAAGCAGCAGAGGAAAAAGCAGTTCCTCTAGTCCTCAGGCAGGCACTGTCTCCGCCATTAAATTAGAGGCAGATAGAAAATCCACTAGTTCCAGCTCAGACAAGGCTGATTCAAGCAGTTCCGTGTGCTGGCAGACTGCAGACATATCCACTGGCGTTTAGACAAGTTGGATTTTGGCAGTATCACCTGAAACAATACCGCATTTAACGGCAAAATTGCAATTTAATTAGCAAAGACTTGGTTAGCTCCCGAATATCTCCGGGAAACAGAAAACTACATCAGATACGGCCAATTAAAGCAGGCCGGACTGCGTGTAAACATTCTGAACATAGCGATCTCAAACTCCCTGACTCTATATTAATTCCGGTTACTCAGAGATGTAAGCTGGAGGCAAGAATTTTTAGGAAACGAGGCCTTGGAGTATTTCGACTCATACAATGAAGGCCAAAGGAATGATTTCAATCAGAGGGACTAATACATGCGGTTTCCTCTGCGCCGTTCATCCATCAAGGCTAAGACCTCCAATTAATGAAGCTCAAGAGATTTGGGAAGGAGGAGGGCTACTTGTAAAAAGACGAGGAGATTATCACTTGGACAGCACTGATTAAAACATAATCAAAGAGCAAGGTGGGTGAGCTCCCTGTCTTTCTGTCGCTTTCGCCTCTCCGGTGCTCATCATTTGGACGATGCTGAGAGGACTCTTGAGGATTCATATGCTGTGTAGTGTTGACGAGACAACTTTGCCATCATGTTAATCAAACCCATGAGGATGCGGCAGGTCTCTGACAGCTGAGCTGCTCGGCTCGCCACTTTTAGCTCACTGCTGAGGTACTCTGCATTTGAAATGAGAGCCATGAAATGAAAGAAAGACTGGGAGAGAGAGCTAGGAATGTTTTCTGTCATCTAAATTATTCTCCGATAATTATTTAGGGCTTAATTAGCAGTGCTTGCTAATGACTAATACTGTTCCTGGAACAGTATCTTACAGTGAGCAGACACCCAGACAGATCTCAGCCAGACATACACTGCGTCCAAAATCAAACACTTCTCTACTATATAGTAATTAAAAACAGTACGCTACGTGCAAATTAATAGCATTCAGAAAACGGTAGGTTAAAAGTACTTGGATGCTACTTCTTCCAAGATTCAGAATTGCGCACTCAATGGACACTTTACTATCCTACGCATGGCCACAGGAGAGGATTTATGAATGGCCGTGAAGCGAATGACACTGGTAGGTGATGTGTTAGTAACAACATGCCGGATATAGTACATATGAATTTCATTCATACTACTCATATTTATACTATATTCAATTCAATTCAATTCAAATTTATTTGTATAGCGCTTTTCACGATACATATCGTTGCAAAGCAGCTTTACACCAAATTGACATTTTTACAATATATGTAGTAGTAGCTTGATGTAAATATGGCAAAGATGTGTGGTAAAGATCAGTTAATGACGTAATCAAACAAAGAACACTATAAATTAGCAGCAGAATTCGGTAGTGCTGTATGTTTTCAGGGTTAGCATCATCTGAAGTCCTCTGAACATATATTGAACATAGACAGTATGCCTTTACGAAAAAGAAGTTTATTCAAGTGTGCTATTAGTATACTTCTTTTAAACTAAGTCTACTTTTCATGCACTTCTACTTAAAATGACATTTAAGTATACCTGACTTATACTTAGAAAAAGTCCAAATATATTCAAGCTATATTTGTTCTCCTAAAATCCATGTTTTCATTGTTATATGGTAGGGGGCGCTATTACGCATCTTCTGTACAGAATTTCCAAAACACAAGCGAAGAAACCGAAACAACAGATACTTCGAAACGTCATCTAATATTATCATCCAACATAAAACAATATTAAAACTGTGTAAAGTTGTGGAATAAAATGTCGACCCATGAAGAGGTAATAATAACTGTCTACATTTTGATTATTACTCTGAATCAAATGCATAGTCTTTTTAGCTTTTTGTTGAAAATGTTATTTATTATTTCTTCTTTTTTCCCCCTTATTTATACACTGCAAAAAATGCTTTTCTTACTTAGATTTTTTGTCTTGTTTCCAGCCAAAATATCTTAAAATTCCTAAATCAAGAAAGATTTTCTAGACAAGCAAAAATTATTGTCTTGTTTTCAGAAAAAAGA